>JANQBM010000220.1:12126557-12143844 GCA_025594535.1 Erythroxylum domingense | reverse complement strand
GCTCCGTTTAATCTTACGGTAGAAACTTGGAACTCGAGTAGAAGAATATCTTATAATAGTATACAATTTGGGAACACATTGTTCAGACAATATGTCCATTCGTTTCCCTTATGCCCGTAGTACAATGCAAGATGGAAGCACGGGGGGGAACCACGTATGTCTCCACGGTGGCAGGCGAAAATAAATCAATATAATTTTGTATAAATATAGTTAAGAATTTTTATTTTTTATATAAATATATCTGTTTTTGCCTCAGTTAGGATTTATATATAAAAATATGTTCTCAGTAACCATTTTTAAGGTCACGACCTACCGTTTTGGTAAAATAACGTAATTACTATAAAAGAATTTTCATTCTTCTACCTCACTTAACAAATAGAATCTTTTAATTGAATTTTTTAATATATATCAGATTTATTTATTCTCAAACGCATAACCCTCATTTTTAATGACTTTTTAATTTTATTTTTTTTCACATCTTAATTATACAATCCATAATCTATATCTATTTCTCCTTTGGTAACTTAATTTTTGAAAAATATGTTGTGAATGGCACATGAACACATTTAAGAAGCTATAATTAAGTTAACTATAATATTATTGGATCAATCATTTTATTAAGATGATAAATAGGAAGCGGAAAGTCAATGGGCAGTTATGAGTAAGTTGGACTTTAAGAAATATGATCAAATTATGTATGGTATTGAAAAGTAAGTGAGACTTCACATAATTTGCATGCATTATTAATTTTGCGTTACACTTACGCCATCTCGTTTGAATTTTAATGAACTTGATTGATTGTTAGGTGGGTTATTCGTCACCAGCTGAATCTGGAATCATGGAAGAGTTGGGCCTCTCTGTTTCGGCAGTTAGTAGTCTCTTTTCTATTTTAGTACTACTTACATATTAAACTAGCAATTATACTGAGGCTACAAATGCCTTGGTAATGAGTTTTATTAACTGATGTGTCAAATTGTTACATCGTTAGAAGCCCAATCCTAACTTTTGTCAAATGCAGCGTACATATGAAAATGTAATTTCTGATTGGTATAAGAATATATATATTATTTAAAACATTAAGTATCCACACTTTCAAATTTTGTCATAAGACAATGGAAATAGGTATTCTCTGATTATACAATTTTTAAACTTATTAATTTTTATTTTTGGTAAATTCTTGTCATTAAATATTGATCTACTAGCTGAATAAGGAAGGTGATTGAAAGCTTTACAACAGTTTAATTCCTTTCGTAGCTTTTAGAATTTCGAATGAGAACCCCCCCAAAAAAAAAAATCCTTTCTTCAGGAAAAACATAATTACCTTTTCCTATTGTAATGAGTAGCATGTGCAGAACAACACATAGTTGGGTCATTCAATTTGTCTTTACATGACGTGGTCTTCTCCACTTCGATCATGCCCATTTACTAGACACATTATTTCTCAATCTGATGCATTTTGTTTGTTTTCCTTTTTCGTCCTTTAGTACTCACTTTTTGGCTCGATAATGACCATTGGAGGAATGATAGGTGCCATTGGAAGTGGCAAGACAGCTGATCTCATCGGTCGAAGACGAGTTATGTATCTTCCTTCAATTGTTACTTTGAAAACCCGGATTGTAACTTTAACCTCTCAGTTGTCATCCAAGTTCTTCATGCTTTTCTATGTAATAACATGATTGATATGACTTTGTGAAGCAGACAATGTGGTTATCCCAAATCTTATGCGCTCCTGGATGGCTTGCGATAGCATTTGCTAAGGTTTAGTTTTCCCTATCTCCAATATTAATTACACATGATTTGAGTTTCTTCAGCTTGAACTGGTCTATAATTTCACATAATAAGGTAATATAAGACTAAGGTAGCTTTCAATTTTGATTTAATGGATAAGTTATTTGGGAAAAGTTAAAACTTGTAGTAAAATTAGTGAAGAAATGAAACTTGCTCATTTCCCACGACTTTTAGTCCTTCCATATATATGCGGGTGGAATAAAAATTTCCGCTTGCCCTTTTAGATAGGAAAAAGGAAAGCTAACTTGGCATTGTAAAATAGTCGAAAGGAAAAAATGTTACAAATTGGAGCAACAAAGATTAAGTGATTGTTTGAATGCTAGCTGTGAAAGCATTTTGTGATTCGTAGAAGTTGTTTAATGTTCAAAGGACGCTTTGTGGCTGGATATTGGGAGATTCTTGATTGGAGTTGGCGTTGGGCTTTCTACTTATGTGGTAACTGCAATTAAGTGTGCATTCCTCAGTTATAATCAGCATTAGTTCGTAGTTCATACCTTTCGAGTTAACCATATTTGACATTACTTGCAAAACTTTTTGGAGCAGGTACCTGTATACATTGCAGAAATAACGCCTAAAAATATAAGAGGACGGTTTACATCAGGCAATCACGTAAAGCATCTTTTCATTTTACGTTTTTCAGTCAAAATTGAGAAATTTAAATATCTTGAATGTCGTTTGATTTTTTCAACCGTGCAGCTGATGATAAGTCTGAGTTTTGCACTGGTGTTTTCAGTTGGAAATATTATTTCATGGCGAGCATTGTCTTTACTTGGTAATGCCATTTTTGTTCAACATTAACAATTTCTTTTATTAGATGAGCATTCGAGCCAATATTAGTTACATAATTTAGAGCAGTCCTGAGCTTTGCAGCAATTGTTTCAGCAATCAGTTTGTAGTTTTACCAACTTTACATTTCTGTCGTATTTCAGCTTCCACTCCATCTATACTGCAAATTATTGGTTTGTTCTTCATTCCAGAGTCTCCTAGATGGCTGGTGAGTTTAATTTATGATATTGTGGGGAATACTTATGATAAAAAATATTTGTTTTGACGTGAGAAAATTTATTCAACAGGCTAATCTTGGTCGTGAAAAGGAATTTGAAGCTTCTCTACGGAGCCTTAGAGGAGAAAATGCCGATATTTCTCAAGAAGCACTAGACATAAGAGTACTATTCTGCCAATTTCCAAGTTCTATTGAAGTTTTTAAGTCAGGCGACATTCTTTTAGAGCCGTAAGATGATATGGATTATGATGTTTCTATTGTTCTCCAGGAAATTGTAGACACCTTTAAGCAGAATCCAAGTGGTGGAACTATAGAACTGTTCCAGAGGAAATATGGTTATCCAATACTTGTGAGAATTAATTCAAATTAGTCGCAAAATTATGAGAGGAATTTCCTATTATTGTCTATACTGATTAAATCTTAATTTGCTTTGATTGTTTCAACTGTCCCAGGTTGGAGTAGGGCTAATGTTTCTGCAACAACTAGCAGGAAACAGTGCAATGGTATATTATTCTAGCAGCATATATGCTAAAGCTGGTAAATCTTCTGAAATCATTTCATTTTGAGCTATGAAAAAAATTTAATCTTCTATTAACAAAGTTGGTTGACTGAATAATACAAATAGGAGTCTCACCGACCATGGGAACTACCGTAATAGGCATCTTACAGGTAACAGGAAAATGTCCAGCTTTTTCACACTACAACTGCAGTTAAAATAGAAGTTGCAAATAAACTAGACAAGTATGCAAATATCCGCAGATACCAACAACTATTATGGGTGTGCTCTTGATGGATACATATGGAAGACGTTCCCTACTAATGGTTAGATTAATGGCAATAATTTCTAACAGAACTTCTGAAAGTAGGTCATATAGACAAATCTAATGACATTGCGTGGCAGGTTTCTTCTACTGGAGATTGCTTCTCTGTGTTCCTTGCTGCGTTAGCTTTCCTTTTACAGGTTTTTTTAGAATTCGCTTAAATCGTTTCCCCTTCAATCATTTTATTAGATTGTCCTTAATTTCATTAAACACTTGCCTTTCTGATGGCAGGACCTCCACTTCTTGAAGAAATTCACTCCAATTTTGGCATTTGTTGGTTTCTTGGTAATGCAAACTAGAAAAGCAGAATAGGACTTTTCTTCTGAAGTTTTTCCGTTATATATATTTTTGACTTTTTTTCTAGTAGAGGTTCTATTAAAATTCTATTCCTGTCATTATTGCACTGTTGTCTTATCGTGCAAATATGTACCCAGGGTTATGCTATAGCTTTCTCGATAGGCATGTCAGGAATTCCCTGGGTCATCATGTCAGAGGTACACATATATATCCAGAGCCTAAACCTCTTACCATAAGAAAATTAATTGACAACAATCCGAAGAAGAAAAATTTGGAAATGGAAAATTAAAGAAAAGCAGAAACTGAAAGAAAAGCGGGAACTGAAAGATGAACTTTCCATTTCAGATATTTCCCATAAGTATAAAGGCCACAGCTGGAAGTTTGGTGACTTTAACCAACTGGTCCTGCTCTTGGCTAACGACATATACATTCAATTTCATGATGGAATGGAGCTCAGCAGGTCTTTCGTTGTCTCTGTTGTTGCTACGAGTAAATGCAATGAAATGAATGCAGAGAACTGTAATCTAAATTGCATCTAAATTATAGGTCGTGCTCAATTAGATAGCTATTATATCTCGCAGGAACATATTTCTTCTTCACAGCCGTATGCGGGTTAACTGTTCTGTTTGTATGGAAGTTGGTACCGGAGACAAAGGGACGAACACTGGAAGAAATACAATCAACAATCGCCGGTATTTCTCAAGAATGCTGAAGAAGATCGAGCTCCGTGCATGCAGGATTTTCGTGGCTGTAAACGAGCAATAATTTGGCCTTCAAAAATGAAATAAGACTACTTAATATGTCAGTTTTTAGCTGTCTTGACAAAATTTCTGCACTACTTTGGACTTACCAAGGGACTGTTTGGTTAAGTGCTCAGCTAATATGAGAGCTTGCTTATATGATATGATTTACAGTATATTCTTGTAATATGAACCTCAAAATATATAATAAAAGCCTCAAAATAGGACTTATGTTTCTTTGCCTTTGGATTTGTTATTATTTGTTGGCTCAGTCGTTGCAGTAACGAAGAAGTTGGATAAAAAGACTTGGCTATACGGGAATGAGGGAGAGGGAAGCAGGTAGTTGAATTAAGCATTCGTCTAATCCCTAATGTTGTTTGTTTTAATGTATGCAATATTGCAAATATACGGATAATATATTATAGTACGCAAGATATCGTTCTCACGAGTATTGAATTAGTCACCTAATAATTTGAATTTACTTTGTCTAAGATAAAAAAATATTGAATTAACTGAAATTAAAATAAACTAATAAAACTAAACAATTGAAATAATAAAGATAGAAATAAGAGTGAAGTTAATCAATAATGGGAACTTAGGGGTTATCATTGTTTGGTCTTCTTTTTTGCCTTGTTAATTCAATTATGTTTGATTTTAGATATTCTAAGGTTTTTAGTACCCTCTCTTGAGATCTAACCAAGAAATCCTTATTAAAATAAAAAACAGTTGAGTTGAAATATATCGGTTATCAAAACTATTCCTAACTACTCAATTCGATTTGAAGCAATTATAAGGATAATTAACTCAAAATTAAGATCTCTCTTTAATTGTTTATTAATTTGATCTTTGTAAGTCTATTAAGGCACCACTCTCATTGGGCCATTTAACACAGAAAACTTTGATTCAATCTCTTGATTTCTTATCAAATATGAGTTCAACAAATACCACAAAGCAATAATATATTGAATTTAACAAGATAAAAGTTAAAAAAATAATTCAATAATAAACCCTAATATAGATTTAGAATTCCATAATCATATTCAAAACGCAACTATTCATAATTAACATCCAAGGCAATGAAATAGAATAAGGAAATAATGAATAAACTTCAAAACCCTGATCTGGAATTTCTAGAAAGCTGGAGTTTGACTTGATGTTTCCACTATTTGATCTTCTTCTTTATGATAGTGTAGACTATTTTTGTGTTTTTTCTCTTCCCTTTTAGGTGTCTCTAATGACTCTCATTGCCTCTCTCTAAATTTAAACGTTTCTAATCTGCCTCCCTTTATGTAGTCTTTTTAATATCCTTATATATCAACAAATTAGGGTTTTTAGGATATACACAAGCACTTATACAGTCTTGTGCATATACAAATACACCTCAATTCGTGACTTTACATGATTATAAAGACTTACATGAGCAACATACATGAGTATGTAACTCAACACAGGCAGGAATTGCGTCTTTGAAGCTCCATACCTTTATAGTGATATACATAGTCACTCTACACAATCGTGTATCTTCACAATTGCTCCAATTCTTCCATTCCATGCCATGATTTCACTTGAATATACCTCCTCTTAGTCTATGAAGACAATTATTACCTAAAAACTTACTTGAAGCAAATTAAGTATCAAAAATACTATAAAACTCTTAAATAACAAGCAAAATACATTAAATATGGGTATATAAATATAGACAAATAATTTTTTATCAAACATTCCCACTCTTAAACTTTTTTTTGTTACAAGCAAATTCTAATCTAATTAATCAAACTTACAAACATTTATCCCTTATTAACCTCAATTTGCCCATCTACACTCTAAATCATCATATTGTATTACTCAAATTAACATACCATTAGATTCAAGTCATTATAGAGCCAACTTTTATAAGTCAATATCAAGAACAATCACATAGATAATTTTTTTGAAATCAGATGCATAAATTTTTACACCCTCACTAAGAATTCACTCATTGCACTCAAAGTGTTTAGGGTGAAAAATATAAAAACTCTCAGATCAATGCATAGTAGGATTCTTAACTGTAAGCTTGAAATAAAATCATAACTCTACCACTTATAAGTAAATTAGAAACAAAAATCAAAAGGTCTTAATGCAGGGTTTTAGTATGGCTTAAGTTAGGGTATGATAGAGATAATAAAAAGAATGATAATATTGAAGAAATTTACATAAACAAAATTACATGCATCTTTGTTCTTTAAAATATATGTTCTTCACACCATAATTTCATTAGTACCATAACTTTAACAATTTTTTCATTTAATGCAGGCAATATATATTATTTTTATTTATTTAATTAAAAATTTTCAAGCATACATCATATGCTAACAATTAAAGAAATATTGGACCCTTTTCAAATTCTAAGTTTCAAGCAATCAAGTGAATGTAAATAGCGTTCAGGGTTCAAAAATAATAAAAAAGGATTAAAAAATAAGGTAAAGGCTAATAATATGGTTATAATCAATGAAAAGGCTAAGCCTCAAAATTGGTTACTCTTAAGGGATAAAATATGGTAGGATAATAAATAAGAAAATAGACTAAACAAAGTTTCAATCTAAATGCCTTTATCTTTTCAACTCTTCTAATTTAACAAATGTGATCCCAATATGAATGATAAAAGCAAGTTCTAAAATTATTCAACTATACATGATAGCATACATGAAAGAATAAAAGGGATTAAAATAATGATGTATTTGTTCCTAAGCTTAAAAACTCACAAAAATGGTCTTGTGTGCAAATAATATAAAATTTTTATTCAAATTGATTATCTTAATTATTACTAAAAATATAACTTATAAAAGTAAGTATATTCTAACTTTCATCCTTTTGCATATTAATTCAATTCAGAGATCAATAATGAATCTAAAGTATTTTGAAATTTTTTTAACTAACTTAGGATATCAGTTAGTAAGATTTATTAAAAAATCATAATAAACTTAAGACAATTGAATTCCTATCCCCATACTTAAATTTGTTACATTCTCCACAATGTATACAATTAAAGCATATAAACATAAAATAACAATAAAAATTTGAGAAAGGTTTGATTCGTACTACCTTGAATAAAAATATATATGGAGTTGTGAATTGAAGAAGATCCGTCCTATATTAAATACATCCAACCTTGCAAAATATAAAAAAAGAAGATAAAAAGATAAAAGAAAATAATAATAAAGAAAATAAATAAATACAATTGAAATAAAAAAATAACATAAATAACATTTCACTAAATTTTATACAAAATAAAATAAATAACAAAGAAAATATGAAAAATACACAAATAATAATAAAAAGAAAAGAAAAACCAAAATCAGCATTCATTACTCTCTATGCCACATGTTCGTTAAAGGAGGCTCCTCAAGTCGTGCAGCCTCAAACTATTATTTTTTTGGTTGCACAATTTAGGGCCAATACGATGTGTTTTTGGTTGCTAAAGAAGCAAACGAAAACTATTAACCCTAGGTCTCATTGGTCATGCAAATTGTGATGAAATTGGACTTTTACTAATGCTCGTTCGACACTTAAGTACACTCTAGTTTCCAAGTCAGCTTTACTACACGAAACACTTTGCTAAAAGGAAGAAGGAACATGGGAGAATACAAAGACATTTCTATTAACAAACTCTCTCTTCTTGATCAATGATGTTATGATATTATGTACAAAGAATACTCTACAATATTCTATATGTTTCATGTACATTATGTACATATCTACAACATTTTACAAACTTCTATAAATTTCGATAACGTTCTACAAATTTCCACAAGCTTTCATGAGCTTCTATCATATTCCAGAAGCTTCCAAAGTTTTCTATAAACTTTTATCATATTCTAGAAACTTCCAAAGTATTCAATAAGATTCCTTCATTTTCTAGATGACCTTTTGGACTAAACCTCATCTTGTGGACTTTAAAACATACAGAACGTGACTGAATGCACCTTAGAAATGGTCTGAAGGAGATGAAGTTATCGATCATTTCAAGAATCTCATAGGAATCAGCCATAGACATGCATTCAATCCAGATTGCCTCAATGCCATTACATGTAATTATTAACTTATAACAGATGCAGTATTAAGATCTTTTCCTACAAGCAATGGTATACTATTTAATTTTTCAAAAAAAAAGAAAAGTTTGAGATAAAATTATGAAGCATGAGCTTGACCGATTTATCCTTGGTTAATGGGCTTTGCATGTGTTTGAGGTTGAGATCTTAACGGGCGTGTTAGATTAATTTAATAATCATAAGTGTAACCCTTATTACTTTATTTGATTATAATATAACGTGGGACCAAAATATTAGTTATTGTCCATATTTTGGGATTCTAATCTTGTTCAGGTTGGTGGTAAAAGCATGACATGTTTAAGACAAGATATTTTAAGATACAAACTTTGAGATAGGGTGGAGAGTATATGATCATGGTTTTTTCCAAAGAGCAATAAGAAACTCCATATCATTTGGTTGATTGGTTCAGATTTTATTATCTGATTAGAAGGTAGCTCTGGGTTGGTTGGATCTTCCACCAGATCCGACTCATGTAAAGCTTTAGGTATAAGGTTTTCTTGGGACTTTAATTTCAGCCTATAAAAGTAAACCATTGTCTTTTTATCCTTGTTATCCTTTACATTTTCCCTGAGATTTGATTCTAGTAGTATAGTGTGAGTTGAAAATTTGGGGACGAGGAAATCAAGAAAATCAAAATTTAGAAATTGAGCTAAACTCTCCCTCTGAAGTGAAGGTTTAAAGTAACAAGGTGTAGTTTCAAAGAAAATAACATCAAAGGTAGCAAACATCCTTCAAGTGATTGGGTCATAACATTTATACCCTTTTTTAGTAGGAGAATACTTAATAAAGACACACTTGATGGAATGAGGGTCGAATTTAGTGCAATAATGTGAGTGAACATGAGTAAAGGTTGTACACCCAAAGATTTTAAGAGGAAGATTCAAGTTAAGTGGTGAGGCAGGAAAATGTTCTTGAAATTTGTTTAATGGAGTGGAAAAAGATACAATTCTACTAGGCGTTTTATTAATGAGATATGTAGTAGTTAGGGCAATATCCCCTTAAAAAGTTTTGGCATTTTGTTAATGAAAAGTAGAGCTCTGACACCCTTAAGGATATGTTGATTCTTCCTTTCAGTAATCCCATTTTGTTAAGAAGTGTCCACACATGAGTTTTGTTAGGCAATACCATGTTTAAGAAGATAAGATCCCAAGGTTTGGTTAAAATATTCAGTCCCATTATTTGTATGCAAGATTTGGATTTTTTTATGAAATTGGGTTTGGATAATGGAATGAAAGTTGATAAACACTGTCTTAACTTTAGTTTTATCGCATAAGAGATAGGTCTAATAAACACAGGTTTGATTATCAATGAATATGATAAACTACTTTGTGTTTGTTCCATTGGGTATATGAGAGCAGCCTTACAAATTACTATGTATCATAGTAAATGGCCTTGATGGTTTGTAATTAGTTGTGGGAAAAGAGGTACGTTGTGTTAGTTTATACCCTTGCAACCAATCATTTGGATGCAATTTGATGCATGACATTATTATTTAATTAATGAAAAGGCATTCTTTATCTTTATGTATTAAGTTAATTACATTTGAAGTTTTAATATTGAAGATAAAATTCATGAAATACTTACTGTGTAATTAAAATCATGATGAGATCATAATTGTAAGATTGAATTTACATTAATGTATTGTTCCTAAATGTTCTTAGTTACAGTTTCATCAAGACGGAATATTGTTGAAATGATAAAGCTAGCACATATTATGTTTCTTTCTTATGAAGAAAGTAGTTAATCTCATAAATTGAAGTATGGAGATACCTAAACTAATATGTGGGTGATTATTAGAGAATAAGTCACTGAACTGACGCGACTATGAAAATATTAAATGAAATATTACTTATGTATGTATGGATTTCCTCACAGTGATCGTCGTATAATTAATTCTTAATTTGAGATTACCAAAGTATCTCGTGTGGAAATTATTGTGTTTGATGCTACTTATGAAGCATCCTAGGATAAGTCAATTGGTAGTACTTGGATGCAATATGAACTATATGGAGATAATTGAGTAAGTCAATAAATGATTCATCAATCTAAAGTAATTAGAGAGAATATTCTACTGTTCTTGATTAGTAGTAATTTATGGAATTCTCTGACCAGGGTGAATTGACATTTGAAAAAGAATTTTCAAATTTCAATTATAAATCATTACTAATTAGTAAGAATAAATATGGTTAGACCAAAAAAGTAGACAATATATCCATACTCTGTCTAATTGGAATATTTGATGATAAAAGGATTAAATTATATATCATAACTATGCATAGACATGTTAAGTCAAACCACTTTGACATTCTTCATATTTAGGTGGTCATGACATGTTGCTAGAAATTAATCTTAATCTATGATTATAAATTATTTAATTGAAGAATTAAAGATAAATTAAAAGGGGTTTTAATTTATCTGATTCTAATTGTGAATTAGAATTAGAATTTATAATAATTGCCAATATATTAGGAACCTAACAGATTATACATCAAAGAGTCACTTGTGAATAAAAAATTAATTTTAATTAAGTTGGAATTAATTATACAGTTTGAGAAACTTTATGGAACAAATATTAGATATTTGATTTTATTAAATTTAAATTAATTATAATTAGAGTATGAATTTAATTATAATTAAGGAATTTAATTGTAATAAAAATTACAAAATCCTGATGTTTTTTATTAATAATAATGAACATTAGGGAGCTAGCACTCTTGCTTCATTCCTCTCAAATTGTTGAGAAGTTGCTATGTGGACATCGTTATAGGTTGGACAATTGAAAAACTTATTGTTGACACGATGAAAAATTTGTCAAAAGATTTCAAAAGGAGACGCAAATCAGCTATGATTTCTTACTTTATGATTCATGTTTTTATTCATGTTATATAATTATCGAGATCTGACCAGATATCATAAATATATTTATTTTTTGCTGCGTCCGTGATTTGATCACGATTGGTTGGTTTCCAATAGTGGTATGAAAACCTCCTTTAATTGTTTAACTTGAATTAGAGGCTTATATTTTATTGGATTTGATAAAAATTTAAGGGAGTGTATGTTTCCATTTTTTGTTTTTGTTTTCAGATTCAGTAAAAAAACTGTTTATTTGAGTTTTTAGTTTATGTTTTTGGTTTTGGTTTTAGTTTCTTCCAGTTTTCAAAAATTATAAAAATCATAAAAATAGTTTTTGTTTGCTATTTTTTTTTCATAATCTGATTTACTATCATTTAAATATATATTATTTAATTATTAATAAAAATTATGAATAATTTAATTCAAGATTACATATTTAATAAATTAAAATTAATTATTAATAAAAATTATGAATATTTAATTTTATTTAATTTTTATAATTAAATTATATGTAATTAAATTTTAATAATGATTAATAAGTATAATAAATTTTAAAATATATAAATATTCAAATAAATTTTGATTTAATAATTAAAGTATATTTCAAATAAATATTAATTTATAAATAAAATTTTAATTTATAAATTATTTATTTTATTAATAACATAATTTTGTTAATTATTTGTTAATAAATATTATATAAAAGATTAATAAATTTATTTAATTAAAAATAATTTATTTTAAGTTTTATCTAATATGATTTTATTATCAGTGATAAAATTTTAACTATATTAATACTAACAAATAGAGAAAAAATGGTAATAATTTTTTAAGGACAATTTATCTATTCTCCGCGACTCTTTTGTCTGCTTCTGGAATTTGTTTGCTCATGTTTTATAATGTTTCTAAAATATTAATTCGCATGCATGTTCTTACGTTCTGGAATTGATGAATCAGATTGCGCAATAAAGCATGTATAACGCATCTTTTGTTTATACGTGTTCCCTGTTCATGTTTTTGCGTTTACCTATGGTTACGATTTTACTACCTATACATTTTGCCTTACGAAAATTAATTTATCATTTGTTTCACTATGCGTATGAGATGATTTCGGAAGGTTTATTTTGAAAATTTTCAATTCACGTCTTTTGCATCTGAATATCATCTTATGTTGTTGCTTGTTTTTGGATTTGGAATTTTGTGCTTGCGTGTTGCTTCTAAATTTGGTGATGGGTTGAAAGCAGTGGTGGGTTTGTCGTTGGTGGTGGGTTGAAACCAACGATGAATGTCACTGGTTCAACTATGAACTAGTGGTCGCCACTGGTATGTTGAGGACAATTAACGCCCTCAAACAAAAGAGAAGGCAACGGTGGTGACTATGGGAGGCAGCACAGTGTCACGCACTGCTAAATTCCCACTCTAGATTGAGAGGCTAAGCTAGAGTTCTCTAGAAGATTCCATACAATTCTTCCATATTTAAGATAAGGCTAGAGATGGGTGGAAGAATCTAAAACCTTGTAGATAATTGTAGATTATTCTTAAATATGTAAATAGTTGTAGAGAATTCTAGATGGCCATTGTGAGCCATTGGATCAAATAGATCTTAGCCATCCATTAAGGAGGTGGAAGGCTATAAATAGCCAAGGGACTTCATTTGTAAGATGCCTAGAGGTATAGAAGCATTAAGAGCATAGAGAGAGTTCTTAGCATTTGCCTTGTAAAACTTTCTTAAGCAATATAAGCATTCTCTAAGTTTCCTCATTCTAGTTCTCGTGTTATCTTACATCTTTACTAATGTGTGCTAGCTTTGTTTCTAGCATTCGAGAGAGAGACTAACTTAGTTAAGAGATATATAACTAAGTACTGCGTGGTTCATTGGTAAAAGACCAAGTCTGTAACAGTTGGTTGAGCTCATGGTTGCCCAGTAAAGATGTTGGGAACAAGTGGAACTACCAACGTTAGAAAAGAGAAGAAGACCAATAGGGAGAGATCAAGGTCGAGGGATGTCTTGGTAGACATAAATGGAAGGTATATGAAGGTGGAACTCGCGGTGGCTGAACGGCAAGAGAAGTTTGAGGAGGTAGACCAACGCATCGAGGAACTCGAGAGAGGGAGAGAAGAGTTCCAAGGGGAGATGCAAGGTGCCTTGAACGTTGCCGCTTCCCAATGTCAAGACCAAGTGAAGGCCTTGGAGGAGACCTTTCAATCCGAGATTCTTCACCTTAAGGAAGAACTTGCAAAGGTTATGGATGAGCTAGTCCTTTGCAAGAGGGCTATTGCTTAAGGGGGAAGCAATGTCGTACCTACAGTAGTCACTACTCCTTCGAGGGTAGACATTCCAAATCCAAAGGCTTATAAGGGGACAAGGAATGCGAAGGAGGTGGATAACTTCTTTTAAAGGTTAGAGCAATACTTTAAGGCACTTAGTGTTATAGAGGATACCAAGAAAATTGACACCGCCACTCTCTACCTCGAGGATACCGCAATGGTATGGTGGAGGAGAAGGCATGGTGACATCGAGAGGGGTACCTACACCATCGATACATGGAATGAGTTTAAGAAGGAAATCAAGAGGCAATTTTATCCTGAGAATGCCGAGTTAGAGGCGAGAGCTAAGTTGCAGTGTCTCACATAAAAGGAGAGCATACGGGACTATATGAAGGAATTTTCTGAGGTGTTTCTAGAAATCCCCTACTATCCAGGTAAGGAAGCTCCCTTTGCTTTTATGGATGATTTACAAAATTGGGTGAAGTTAGAGATCTAAAGACATAGTGCCCAAGATCTCGCCGCAACCATTTCCATTACCGAGTCTCTCATTCAATTCAAGAAGCCCGAGAAGCCCAAGTCTCACAAAGACAAGGGTGGCAAGGGAAAGAGTGAGGGAGATAACCATCAAAGCAAGGATAGCTCCCACAGGTATGACAAGTTCAAATAGGGCGGCCATAAGGTGGATAAAGGGGGCAAAGCTTCAATAAAATGTTTCTTTTGCGAGGGACCGCACATGACTAGAGAATGCCCTAAGAAGAGCAAGCTTTCTGCCTTAATCAAAGAAAGAGAGGAGCAACAACATCACGAGGAGAACAAGATGGGGTCTTTCCAAATCTTAAATGCCATCAAAGCCAATGTGGAAGTGCCCAAGTCCGAGAAGAAGGGATGTCTGTTCATGGAAGTTAAGGTGGGTGACCAAACTGTGAAAGCTCTAGTGGATGAGTTTAAGAAGGAACTCAAGAGGCAGTTTTATCCTGAGAATGCCGAGTTAGAGGCAAGAGCTAAGTAGCAGTGTCTCACACAAAAGGAGAGCGTACGGGACTATGTGAAGGAATTTTCTAAGGTGTTTTTGGAAATCCCTGACTATCCAGGTAAGGAAGCACTCTTTGCTTTTATGGATGATTTACAAAATTAGGTGAAGTTAGAGATCCAAAGACGTAGTGCCCAAGATCTTGCCACATCCATTTCTGTTACCGAGTCTCTCATTCAATTCAAGAAGCCCGAGAAGCCCAAGTCTTACAAAGATAAGGGTGGCAAGGGAAAGAGTGAGGGAGATAACCATCAAAGCAAGGAGAGCTCCCATAGTTATGTCAAGTTCAAGGAGGGCGGCCATAAGGTGGATAAAGGGGGCAAAGCTTCAATAAAATGTTTCTTTTGTGAGGGATCACACATGGCTAGAGAATGCCCTAAGAAAAGCAAGCTTTCTGCCTTAATCAAAGAAAGATAGGAGCAACAACATCACGAGGAGACCAAGATGGGGTCTTTGCAAATCTTAAATGTCATCAAAGCCAAAATAGAAGTGCCCAAGTCCGAGAAGAAGGGATGTTTATTCGTGGAAGTTAAGGTGGGTGACCAAACCATGAAAGCTCTAGTAGACACCGGTGCTACTCATAACTTCCTCAAAGTTAAGGAAGCTAGTAGGTTGAACCTCAAATATAGCAAGAAGCAAGGATGGCTCAAGGCAGTAAATTCCAAGCCAAAGTCGACCTTTAAAGTTGCTCGTGGGGTTAAAGTGTACCTAAGTGAGTGGCCTGGCCTTGTGTACTTTTCAATTGTTCCTATGGATGATTATCCAATTGTGCTTGGCATGGAATTCATAGATCGTGTCAAAGCCGTGTCAATTCTCTTTGCCAATACTATGTGTATATTGGAGGAGGGTGATACTTGAAGTAAATCACACGTTATTAAAGACTTTACGTTCAAGAAACTACATACACAAGAAGGGGGGTTGAATGGTGTATTCTCCATTTTGAATATAAAATCTCGAAAAGAGCTTCTCTTTCTTATTAGAAGAATATCACAACTTATTTCGTAGTTAAATCGCAAATTACTTCTCTATGAGTTTTAATCAACAAAGTAAACTAAAGTAAAGAGTAGAAAATAGACAATGCAATTTTTATACTGATTCACCCCAAACCGTGGGCTACGTCAAGCCCTCAGAGTTCGTTTAAGTATTCCACTATTCTTCAAACTATTACAACTATTCTTTCTTCCCTTCCAGAGTCTCTTTAGGTCTCTTACAAAGTATTCTTTTACTATCTTAGCCTCTCCAAGCTATCAGCCTTTTCTTTCTCTCATTAGAAAAAGATTGTGAGCTTTTGTTACAATAATGTTAGCTCTATTCTAATGTTAGCTCTATTCTAAGTAAGCACAGTAAGACTTTTCTCTCAGATTATCTAGCTTTCTAACTTGTCTTAGTTTTTCTAACTTTTTAGCATCTTCTACTGCGACTAATATTTATAGCCTTCGTCTCTAACTGCTTCTTTGTTCTTGATAATGGCTTTTTGATTCTTGATAACCACTTATAGGTAACCATCATTTAGTTGAGTTCTGTAACTAACTTTGACTAAATAACTGTCTGACATGCTAGTGTATCTTTGTGGTTTCGTTTATGTCTTCTTTGTGTCTGTGTTGCCTTGGCTTCTGCGTTTGCATCTGTGTCTATATAGTCTCTACGTCTGCGTCTGCGTTTGCATCTATACAGTCTTTGCGTCTGTGTTTGCGTCTGCGTCTGCATCTGCGTCTATATAGTCTTTGCACCTGCGTCTGCATCTATATATTCTTTGCATCTGCGTCTGTGTCTGCGTCTATATAGTCTTTGCGTCTGCGTCTGCGTCTGCATCTGCGTCTACTCCTATGTCTATATAGTCTTTGCGTCAGCGTCTGCGTCTGCGTCTGCATCTACGTCTATATAGTCTTTGCATCTGCGTCTGCATCTACGTCTATATAGTCTTTGCATCTGCACATTTAACACACTTGTCAAAGACATTCATTTGTTTCTAACATTATTATTATTTGATTGTCATCAAAATTAATCATCATAAAGTCCTTTTTACTTAACAATCTCCTCCTTTTTTATGATAACAAATAATCATAATTTTAAACAAATCAAAGTGAATGAATTTTTATTTAATTTGATGAATAAGAAAACAATCAAATGAATAAGACGATAACAAACAACAAAGAAGAAGACAACAACAAACAAAGAATAAGAAGACAGCAAAAAATACATATATACATTCTATCTTCTTTCTTCTGTCTTTTCTTCTCTTTTATTCTTCTTTTTCTTGTCTCCCCCTTTTTTACTTTTCTCCCCCTATTTGTTATGAATAAAAAATGTTACCTCAGATGCTTCATTATTTCAAAAAACATGCGTTGCATATCTGTTCTGATCAACTTGAGGTCTTCTTCTATTGTAACTCGTACATA
>JANQBM010000220.1:11947988-11968998 GCA_025594535.1 Erythroxylum domingense | reverse complement strand
TTGTTAAGTGATGTGACACGCCACCCTCGCGGGGCACGGATCCGGGTATCACTGTCGATATCGGGTTCGGGTTTTGCCAGAATGGGGTGTTACAAGAACTCTCATTCTATCGGTCATCTTTTAAAGAGGTAAGTCGTGCTTACAGGTGGCGGGCCTTAGTTATTGCGTGATAGAACTTGGTATTTTTGTCGCCCTGACCTAACCACTGGCTGCGAGATTGCTGGTGCTAATAGAGCTCTTCTTGGTATAGGACCTGTTCCAATTCATGTAGTAAGTAGTCCTCCAGCTCCCAGAGAGAGGTCGAGTTGGTGTCGTCTAGGTGTTTTTGGATACCTTTAAGTCTGGCCATAAGCCTCTTTTCCCGATGAAAAATGTTGCCAAACGTGTGAGTATTCCAAAGTTGTAAGTTCTCTAAGAGAGTTGTGATTGCGCCAGGAAAATCAGAGTGGGGAGGACACTAATGGTCAACAACGACTTGAGCAAAGTTGGGACGAGTGAGCCACACAATGAAATCTGAAGGGCCTCATTGGTGGAGTGGGGGGCGCTTCATGCATTAGAGTAATTAAAAGAGGCTGATGGTCAGATTTCAAGAACAGAAGGTGAGAAACTTTGGTGTTAGGGAACATGGAGTGCCAAGAATTGGAGCAGAAGGCACGGTCGAGTCTAGCTACAATTTGGCCCCGCCGCCAAGTGAATTTGGGCCCTGAGAAGCCCAAATCTTGAAGATGGAAACAGTGCACACAGTCCCGGAATTAGGAATTGACAAAAGGTTGGAGGTGAGAACCCCCTCGTTTATCCTAACTCTCTAATTTAGCATTAAAGTCCCCACCTAGGAGACAAGGTTTTGAGGTGGTCCTCGCAATCTGTCTCAAATAATGCCATAAGTACTTTTGAAGTGAAGGCGTAGGGCTGGCATAAATTGCTGTGAAGTCAAAAGAGAAGTGTTCCCATTCAACGCTGGTATGCACGAACTGTTTATGAGCTAGCAGTATACGAACCCTGATATCTTCCTTCCAAAGCAGCCAGATGCCTCCAAAAAAGCCTTCGGCTTCCACTTTGAAGGAGTGGCCAAATCACAAATTATGAATAACCTTCAGCGCGTACCACTGATTCGGGGCTCGACCAATACAACAAGAACCGGTTTATGGGTTCGAATATAATTCTTGAGGATGGGCTTAAAGGTCCTGCCTCCAGCCGCTTGACAATTCCAAAGGAGAATCAACATAAAACGGATCGTGGATAGGGGATTTAAGTTGCAGAAGAGTTGACTGCCGTAGCAGTCGGCTCTCGAAGCTGATCTGTCGTGGTAGCCGGTGGAGTCTCCTCCATCTGGGTATCCTAGTCATTTTGAATGACAGTTGCGACCGGGAAAATATTAGCCGGATCTGGGGTCGTGGTGGTTGTATGATGAATGTTGGGCTTACAGAAGTCGAAGCGGTAGGAAGACAATCGCCAACGAGGTCTTCCTCCATATCCCTCTAACCTAGTTCCCCGGGAGGTGGGAGAGTGATAGTGTGATCCGGAATCAACACATTAGCGTGGGAGGGGATCGAAAGGGCCACATGGGTGGTTAATGGGCTTGGGGATGGTGGCGCTGTAGGCTTGAGGGTCTGTAGGGAAGAGGTCTGAGAATGATGGCCCATGGGCTTGCTGTGGGGAGGGGTGGGTTGGGCTGGGGCTTGGAATGGGGGTGGGAGGAAAGCAGATTTGGGGAAGACCCTCGTTAGCGACCTTGATGCATTCTCCATCTAGCTCGACAACTGAACGGAGAGGTGAGCTTAAATCAATGTTGACAGCCACGTGAGCAAATTTTCCTCGGTGAGCTTGTTGGGTGTTACTATCAATTTTAATCGTGCGACCCACGAGATTGCCGAGAGCTGTGAGGATAGAGGGGTGGTACCGGGTGACAGGAAGTTCTGGGAAGCGCACCCAGGCGATTACGTTCGTAGTTTTTCCAATAGAAGGCTGAAAGGCTGGGTACCATGGTTGAACAGAGAGGACATGGTCGGAGATAATCCATGAACCCTGCGTGAGGGCCTGCACGTAGTCCTCCTCGTCCACAAAATTAACAAGGTAAAAATCATTGTCCAAATCAACTATTTTCAAAGGACCAGTAGGTTTCCACATAGAGAATAACCTGGATTTGAGCATGTTGAAACCCAATTTGCGTCCCAGTAATTTAACAACAACAACAGTTGCCCAAGCTTGATCGAGTTTACTTTTGAAAGTGTTCGAGAGTTATATTCCCAGTCCATATTCTCCTTGGACGAAGGAGATATCACCATCGGCAATTTCAATGGTTCCTCTTCGGGCCAGTCAATTTCTTATGCAGTACTGCCATGGTCGGAGCGAGGGGGGTGGGGTCTTCTTCCCTTTCTCTGATTCGGACTTTTTTGGTTGCTTGGCAATCAATATCCGGGAAGAGGACGGCGTTCATCATCAGGCTGTGTCTCCTTTCTGTTAGGCTTTGCAGAGCATATTTTTGTTTCAATGAGAAAGGTTCCAGATACTAGTTACTTTAGTACATGCAAACAAGTGAGAAGTGGAGATTAAGTCATCTAAGAGAACTTCCTGAAATTTTTGCAAATTGCTAAAGAAAAAGGTGGAGCTTGCCATTAAGGTTGCCCGGATTCTAACGTGAGTTTTAAAACCCCTACAATATGAGATCGGTGAGGCTAACAAATTTTTCAAGAGGGGAAGATCCATATGATAATTAAAGTTGGCCAAAATTGCATTTTGAATCTCAAAGTTTACAATATAATACAACTTAAACCCTAATGTTTTGAAGAATTTAAATTAAACCTTAATATTCTCTAAACATTCAAAACAGACTTTAAATGAAGAAAAAAATTAACGACATTAACTCTCTGTAAGTTAAAACCATTTCCTGCAACAATTAAAAGAAAAAAACAAAAGGAAAATCAACGAGAAACAATTTATGTTATATATTTCTTTGTTTTATTGTTTAGATGTCATACTGATATATCTAGTTTATCAAACTTAATTCATTTTTTTTCTTTCGTTTCATCACCAATAGATAACTTTATATTTATCAACTATTCTCTCCCTCCTTATCCCTTTTCTTATTCCCATTAATAAATAACTACATAGGTTTTGACAGGAATCAATTAGCATCAGGTTAATGAAAAGTATATAGTCATTTAACTAATCCATGAATGTCTCACTTGAGAGACTGGATGAGAGTGCCACCAGATAAGACAACGTTAAAAGAGCTTCAGATTTTGGTGCACTTTGCAAATAAATCAGCCACGTAACCCGGCAGAGATTTTGTTGGCTTGTTCTCTGTCTCAGATTCCTTCTTCTCCTTCTTGGTTGGCATTGTCGTTCCCCCCAGCTAACATTACTCTTAGTTATAAGGCCAGCAAATCTCTTAATAAGAGTCTTTTTGGACAATAGGAGAAGTCTTTTTCGACCCAAATGAATACTTGATCTTACACTGACAAGCGAAGAAGATCTACACGATTACCCATTAAGAATCTAAAATATTGTAGTACGTGAGTCATGCAAGTCATATCTGTTTTATTCTTGTTCTTTAGTTTAGAATAGTCAATTTCTGTTTTGATATTGTGGATAAGTGCCAGTTATTTAATTGCCATAATTGTGATTGTGAGTTCTGGTTTCAAGTAGTAGTTGTTATTTAATTGGAAGTGGTTGTTATTTACATGTATTTAAATTCCAGTAGAAGAAGGAATCAAATATCAGTTCAATTCATTCAAAACAACATGATCTTGTGGCTTATTCTCACCCTGAGTAGAATTCTATTAGTTCCAAAAAAAATTCATTGTGATTTAGACTGGGACCTATCAGTGGTATCAGAGCCACCTACAATATGTCTACTAATAAGGAGCATATTGAAATGCTTGAAGGAGGGTTAACAGGACTCCAAGATAGCATGAGTCGATTGGAGCTCGGCATAGCAGACAAGTTGGAACACATCGAAGGGACACTTAGCAAAGTAACAGCAGCGTTGCAAGTTAATAAAGAAGGATCCAACAGCAATAATAGTCGTGGAACGCGCAACATTCAAGAAGAGACGAAGGAGAATCTAAAGATGGGACGCTCTTTGCTCTCGTATAAGATTGCTAAACTCGAGTTTCCAAAATACTCAGGAGATGACCCGACAAAATGGCTCATTAAGGTGGATCAAATTTTCACATTTCAAGGTACCATTGCAGACCAAAAGGTCACTACAAAAAAATAATACAATCCACGATGTTTTATTAATAAAACGTCGCGAATTGTGAAGACTTTTCACGACGCTTAAAAAACTTCACAAAAAGTTTGAATTTTTCACGACATTTTATAAAAACGTCGCAGATTTGTTACATTTTTTCACGACGTTTTGTTGAATAAAACATCGCTTATACCCAACCCATCGTCTCCTAAACTAGATAGCCGTTTTTTGTTTTTCCCCAATTCTTCTCTTCGTTTGCGCAAAATCCCTAAAACCACGACTAGATACGTATCTCGCACCAGCTCGAGTTGTGGGTCGGCAAGACGATTGACTGTGGAGACGATGACGATGGTGCCAATATATCCCGCAAACTCATGTACCCACCATCGCTCTGTACGTTGGTCATCTGTACTTCGTTGAACAAGGAATGGTGTTGAAGCCGTTGTGTTCGAGGAAGGTCGAGTCGGGATTTGGATTGGGTGATGAGTTCTGAGTTATAACAGTTGCGGAAGGTTCCATGTAAGTTTTCTTTGGCCTGGCGGGTTGCTGGCATGAGGATAGTATTGATTTGGAGAGGAGATGGAAGATGTACACACCTCACATTTCCATTGTCTCTTGAGTAGGTCTTTTTCAAGTATTTTATTAAATGTCTGGGAATTGTAATGTAGATGACTTTAATTGCACAAATTCAACACCCTTACATTGTTGAATTTAAAGAAGCTTAGGTTGAGAAAGTCATTTCTTATTCTCTCTACCTTCCCACATTAGCTCTCTCTGTTTTCCAAAGGTAACATTTTTTTCTTGTAATACTCTCCTGGTTATGCATAAAGCTCGCTTCTTTATTTCATTATCCCTTTCTTTTTTCTTGTTTTGTTTAAGATTTGTGTGAATGTGAGCTGGATGTGTATCGTGATGTGGGATTTTAGCTAATTGGTGAAATATTTGCCTTTCTTTTCCTTGTGGCAACTTAAAATTTTTTTTGAAAGATTGAAACTTTATTAATCAACACTGGAGACTGACTATTAAATTCGGTTGCTCGCTTTGGTGGAAGCATCCTAGGTGTTTCTTCTTTACGTTGCTTAGGTATCGATTGCGATTAGAATTGCTTCATTTCAGATTATGACCCTTTTGTTTCAATTTGTTTTTTGGGTTATAGAAGAACATTTTAGAGTCTCTTTGTCCTTGTGATTGATGATTTTCTTAGATTTAGGATGCTTGAATTTTGTGATTATATGACTGCACGTAGATATTTGTCTTCAGTTTATCTGGGTTGGATCTGAGTAGGTTCAAGATGGAAAATTTCCCCTTTTCTGTTGTTCGTGGTCCTGGTTACATTGAGAAATGTGTGTGTGTGAGAGAGAGCTGAAGTACGAGTTCTATATCTTTGCGTTAACCAAAGGTATTGGTTTTTCGTATGATTTTAGTTGTTAAATTAGGAGCCCTTGTGACTATTTGGTTTAAACCATATTCAGTCTTATGAATGTGATTTATAAATATCTCATCAAACAAAATTAGGTTGCATTCATCTGTTTTTCAGTCGTGTTATAGCTTTGGATTAGTTGTTTGCAACTTGTTAATTGGTTTTTAGAATTCATATCCATAAAGAGGTTTACAATATATTATAAGAGTGCTATATTGCATATTTTTCCATTTATATATACCTTGTTGTTTAAGCTGCATTTATTTCATTAATCCTTCTGTCAAATTTTTATATGATAATGTATTATTGTTGTATTACTAAATAAATTTGTCGCCATTGTTTAGTTGGTTTCTATCATCTTGAGTAAGAAGTGTCTGAAAACCCTTGTTTGTATTACTTCTCTTGTGTTTCTCTCTCACGTTGCTTTTGTTATAATAACATGTTGTCGAATGACAAAAAGTATGGACTAGGTCCTTTTTATCTTTCATTATCTCTTCTTCTTTGTTTGTTTATAAATATTACTGTGGAGCACACGAAGCTTAATCTATCTCTTTTGGCATATGAGACCTATAGCATAAGGATGAAAACCTTAACGCAAATACAGTTTAAATGAGTACATGTTCTGGTAATTTATGAATTGGTTTGTTGGCATGGTAATAATTTTCCAATGCTAACTGAACATGATCTTTGGGTCTCTGTCTCTCTGATTATGAATTAATGTGGTAAATGTAGTTACTCAAAATGCTATTTTAACCAGAACATACTCTCATTAAAGGTTCAATAAATGTTTATTAAAATCTGGGTCATTGGAGAAGAGATGCTATTAAAATCGGTTGGTGTTTTCTTATCACTGTTTCGATATAGTCAGCGGCATTGCATTCCAGATAAATTCTTTTGTCAAGGTTATTTTGATTTTATGAGCATTGTATTAAAGTTACAAAAAGAGACAACATTTTTCTTAAGAATTATTTTAATTGGACAAGTTTTTTTGTGATTCCACTTCTCAAATCATTTATTATGAAAACATGGCAATATATCTATTCTTGGTCATAAGACTATAAGGTCCTATTAGGAGGTCTCTGTCTAAATTTGCTGAACTGATATATCACTGAAATTCTACTCCATAATCTAACAGTAATGTTGAATAGTCCAACCAATGTCATATGTTCTGTTTCTCTTTTAGTATTGGCTACTTACTGCGATTTCTTTACTACACAGATTTAAACTATATATGGTAACTAGCAAAGAAGCTTTCAAATTTTCCTGTTCCAATAGGGCCTTTGGAGTTGGCATCAACTGGTGTGTCTGTGTCGATCTTCAACATCCTATCAAAAGTTCTCAATATACCTCTCCTTAGCATTGCTACTTCATTTGTGGCCGAAGATATTGCAAGGAGTGCTGGCAAGTCCACATCAGGTATTGGTGTTTGATTAGCTTCAAGTGAAATCTTGAATGGCATGTGAAAATAGCGTATGTATCTATTTCCTTTTCAGCTTAAAAAAAATCACTTAAACATTAAATTATCTAATAAAGATGAACATAAACTCTATCGGATATTGCTGGAAGGTGTATTTTGCAGAGTACAAGTCTTCAGGAGCAGGAGGCACAGCTCCCACTAAAGCTCCTTTCACCAAGCAGCTTAGCAACGAAGAAGTGAAAATATTCATTAGTGTTGGCTTCATTGAGGGTTCCAAGTGGGTGCCTCCTCCTCCCAAGGTGTAAATAGCTTATTTTAGGAGTAAAGTTTGTGTCTGCACTACTTCGTGCTAGAGCTGATGAAAATTTCTCTTTTTGCCTTCTTTTTGTCTTGTATCTTGAATAAACACACATAAACATGTGTAATTCTGTTATTGTTCTTTTGATACGTATTAAATTTTCATTAATAACTGATTACCTTATTCTTAAACTTCTCTTTATCATTGATCTGATGGTTGATGTATTTTAAAGGACATATAACATTCTTTAATTATTAAAGTTGATGATACACTAAAAAAATTCAAGAATTAAATAAATAAAATTTATAAATAATATTGAATAGTTATTAAACAAATAGGATTTATTAAAAAAATTTTAAAAATAATTATTAAATTAAAATTATTTTCAAAAAATGAAAAAATAATAATTAAAAGAAAAACGTCGCAGAATGCTTTCCGTGACGTTTTCAAAAATGTCGTGGAATTCTTTCTACGACGTTTTTGGAAACGTCGCGGAATGTGACTTTCCGCGACGTTTCTGGAAATGTCGCGGAAAGTCTGATTTTTCTGTAACGTTTTTAAAAACGTAGCAGAATGTCAGTGTTTTTTGTGACGTTTTTTTCTTAAAAAGTCGCAAAAACTTTTTGCCTACACCACATTCCGCGACGTTTTTTGTGACGTTTTTTAAAACATCGCAAATGGTATTCTGTGATGTTTTCTGAGTTTCTGTGACATTTTTTAAACGTCGCAAAATGTGTTGTTTTCTTGTAGTGGGTGTCATTGGCAGCCTATCATCTCATTGGTGAGGCAAATCAATGGGGGTGTTGGCTAAGGCCAGCTTACAATAAGGAAGGAAACAAAGTAACATGGGAAATTTTTAAATAACTCCGGGCTCAATTTAGACCCATAGAATGTGAAGATTTCGATGAAGCTTTGTCTAGAGTGAAACAAGTAGGCTCCGTGCGAGAATACCAAAAAGAATTTGAGAAGCTCGGTAACCGTGTGCAGGGATGGATGCAAAAAGCATTAGTTGGAACTTTTATGGGATGACTTAAACCCAAAATTGTTGATGGAATTCATATGTTTAAACCCAAGTCATTAAAAGAACAATTAGCCTGGCACAGATGCGTGATAAACAGCTAGCATGGCAACAGAAATTTACCAAAGCAACACCATTCAACCACCCCCAATTTAATACTTCTTCTCTACCAACATCTAATCATGCCTCTCCAATGAAACGTCTCACTTGGGGCGAGATGCAAAAGCGAAGGTTTCAAGGACTATGCTTTAATTGTGATGAGAAGTTCACCTTAGGTCATAAATGTCGTAAATATCTGCTTCTGTTATTAAGAGGCGAGTTTATGCTTAGCAATGAGGATGATGAAGGTACAACCATAATGCAAGATGAACCTGAAATATCACTCCATGCATTACTGGGGTGGTCCAACTCTCAAACCATAAGAGTCACAACATATATTGGCAGTTAAGAAATTGTGCTCCTTATAGATAGCGGTTCCACTCATAACTTCATCAGCGGAAAAATGGCAATGAGGTTGCAACTTCCTATGGTACCAACTTAACCATTTATAGTTAAAGTAGCAAATGGTGCTACACCTCAGTGCTAAAGGAGGTTTGAACATGTCAATGTGCTGCTCTGAGGTATCGCTTTCTCTTTTACATTGTACTCTTTGTCGTAATCAGACTTGACTTGATTTTAGGAGTTCAGTGGTTGGAGTAATTAGGCATAGGTTTGTGCGATTAGAAAAACATGAACATGGAGTTCCAATGGAATAACCAAATTAAGAAGTTACAAAGAGTAGGTGTCCAATCAATTCAAAGTGAATCCATGAAGGCCATCACAAAAGAATTGCACTAAAGAAATTCAATGTTTGCCATTTGTGTTCAAATTGACATAACAAGTTCTACCCAAGCATGATGCATCTACTGCAAAATTTCAGTGATACCTTTCAAGGGCCAAGGGAACTTCCTCCAATAAGGGAAATTGAGCACCACATCACACTCAAGGAAGGGGTCGAGCCCATCAATGTAAGACTTTACAGGTATGCCTATTTTCAAAACAAGTATGTCTATTTTCAAAAAACCGAGATTGAAAATAAAGTTCATAATATGTTACAATTGAGGTTTATAAGACCTAGTACCATCTATTTTCATAACCTGTTCTCTTAATAAAAAAGAAAGATAGTATATGATGTTTTTACATCGATTGTAAAGCCCTTAATATTGTCACCATCAAAGATAGATTTCCAATTCCTACCGTAGATGACATGTTAGACAAATTTCATAGGGCTGCCTTCTTCATTAAATTAGATTTGAGAGCCAGATATCACCATGTACAAGTATATGTACGGGTACATCCATCTGATATTTATAAAATTGCATTTTGTACTCACAATGGTCATTATGAGTATCTAGTTATACCTTTCGGCCTTTATAATGCCCCCTCCACCTTTCAAGTCATTATGAATTTCATTTTTTTACCCTAACTTTGTAAATTTGTATTAGTTTTCTTTGATGATATCCTAGACCATGTATATTGAACATGTTCATCAAGCTTTTGAAATTTTAAAGCATTAAATTTTTTGTTAAACTTAACAAGTGTGCATTCAGACAATAGGAGCTAGAATACTTGGGCCATATTGTTCCTTAACTCAAGGATTAAAGGTGGAAAAAATAAAATTAAAGTTGTATTATAATGGCCACGACCTACTAATATTTCTGAGTTGCGCAGTTTTCTAAGCCTAATAGGATATTATAGAAAGTTTTTTTATGATTATGGGCTTCTAGCTCGGCCACTTACCAACTTATTAAAGAAAGGGCAATGGAAATGAAATGATGAAGTGGAAGCTGCTTTTAACCTCCTCAAGCAAGTCATAACTACTACTCAAACTTTAGCTATACCTAATTTTACTATTCCTTTTGTCATTGAAACAAATGCATCAAAGGATGGGATTAGTGCATGATCGAGGTGTCAAGTCTTACAATTTATATCCCTCAATTACCATAATTGCAGGATATAAATTGTAAGACGTGAGTTATAGTATTTGAAGGCTCGATCGCACGAGGAGGGTAAACTAATCTAATTATAGGTTATATAAGGCTCAGAAATTAATAAAATGAAACAAGAATACAAACACGACAATTTGATTGCAAGAATTCAACTCAAGAAATTAACACAAAACAAGAACTAAATTGAGCAACACAAAGGATCACTACGGAAATTAATTAAGAGAAATTACCAAGTTATGAGATAGGGGATTCTACCTATCATTAATGCTAACCTAGTAAATTATGTGTTATCTGGGTGTCGGTTCTAGGCTATCGTAAGGGAATTACTATCTTTCAAGTTATAATCCCTTGCCCAAAATCATTATCCCTAATTAAATTATGTAATTTGTAATCTCTCAATTAACAAATGACCCATAATTAAAATTAGATTGGAAGCTCTCTACTAAACTATCGGGTCTCACACAGGATCTCTCTTCACATAAAAACTGATATAATTAACTACGTGGTCTATTGGATCACCTATCTCTCGTTAACCCAATTTAATCATTTTTATTCGGCTCACCCTCTCAATTTGTTACTAAAATATGCAAAAATCAAATTTAATCACAACACCCAATTAATAAAACACAAAATTGACTATATTGACATTAAATCAAAGTAAAATCCCAAAGGAAGAGTTAGAACATCGTCAACAATCCAAAACCCATCATCATACAATCCATTTCAATCTTATACATTAAATGAACAAAAATGAAATGAAAGGAAATAGAACTTGGATCAGACAATCCAGGAAGGCAGCAGTGTCGAAAGACCACCTAATCTGGGAAACAGCAACATCAGAACCCGCTTCTTCTTCCTTTTCTTCGTCTCTCTCTCTCTTTTCTCTCTCTTTTGAACTTTCCAAAAATGGCAGAATGTAGAAGATCCCCTAAGGTTACATCGTTAAGTCTTATATAGTATTTCCAATTAGGGCAACTCTAGGGTCTTTTATGGGTTCGAAAGGTCCTAAAAATCACTAGAAAACTCAAGTCAGAACTACTGTTAGTGTATAAGTCACGCAGGCCATGATCGTGGCCCTTAGTGGCATGATCTTGTCCGAGAGTTTTTTTCTTTTGTCACGATCATAGCCCATAATGCCATAATTGTGGCTCCCTACACCAGCTTCTATCATGCTCGTGGCATATTTCCCACGATCGTGGCTCCTGGCTCTTGCTTCTATCACAATCACGATCGCGAACTTGGGTTATTTCCCGAGTCTTCTTCGAATCTCCTCCAATTGCCTTTAAATACTAACAAACACGTCAAGGTGCCTCATTAATATAAAATTGAAGCTCAACATCATGTTCCAACCCCACAAAACACTTAAAACACAAATATTTAGTAACTAACACAATTCTAACCTAAATATGCACTAAACAATCAAATTAACAACTAGACACACACTAAACTACCCACAAAAACACGATACAATCTACATCTATCAACATCCCCACATTTAAACGTTTGCTTTTCCTCAAACAAATACAAACAAACAAATAAACATCAACAACCAAAACACAAAACACGCAAATATGATAATGAGGCAGTGGTATTAAATTTAATGAAATAAATTTAACTTCAAACAAAATCCCTCAAATTGTTATAGCTTATTAACTTGTGAAATTTGTGTCCAAGTATCTTGGACTAAATATACAAACTAATCAAAATTTTAATGTTAAGTTTATTCACCCCTACCACTTGCACACACACATTGATAATTATTTGTTCAAATCAAAATTGTAGCTATTCCTGTGTAGGTTTTCATGAAAAATCAAGCTACTGACAAGTTTGGTAGGTTTTTAATTGACAACGTTCTTTTTATTGATTTTTAAGGACATGAACCTAGTCTTTGTACGTAGAGGCAAACATTTATGATGAATGTCAATCTGGTTACTCAACTAGGTCATTTTGTTATTAAACAGCTTGGTTGGAATGTTATTATAGGATTTTGACACGAAGGCACACATTTGTGATGCATATAGATCTGGTTACTCAGCTACATCAAATTCTTAACTATCTACTAGCTCTATTCATAACCCAAAGGCCAGTGGAATAGTTATTTCATTGAAATTTTTTATTTTGCCTACCTTATTGCTTTTACTAATTATTCTCATAAAAATATACTAGTAATGCCACTTATTTGATTGGCCTAAAATTATAAATGAATATAGCAATTTTCTAGGGTAAATAAAATAATATCGTATCCTAATTAACTAGCATGTTTAGCCCTAAGTAACTTAGGTCACTAATGTCAAGATATGCAGACCTAAACAAACTAGCATACATAATGCAAAATTCACACTCAAAGTAAAAAACACCCACACTTAAGCAACACATTGTCCTCAATGTGAGAAGGGTACATAAACACACTAGAGGGGAATAAAATAACATGAAGAACATAGGAAGAAAATACTAACAAAATTGAAAAGAAAATGGTTAGAATTTAAATTCATCAGGGTGACTGAGGCAGGGATGGTGTCGGAGGTGGCAATTGAATGCCTTGAACCTCAAAGCATCGATAAAGATGGCGTATATTCTGGCTCTAGCGTTGTTGTATGTGGGCCATCTCCTTCATTATCCTAGAGTTTTCTGCAAGTGTGTCTGTCAGTGTTTTGGTGTTTTCGGAGATTGCAGTGAGCACCTTCTTCCAACCAGGTTCTTCTTTTTTCTCTCCTCTCCTGACTCCTCGTTGGTTGAGTCCTCTTCTTGTTGCTGAAGTGTTGAACTTGAACTTGCCTGTCCTTCCCTGGTCTTTACATGGGATTTGGCACTGATATCTCAAAGTTCCACATTGTGGGACTTCAAGATTTCAGCTCGCCATAGGTGATGAAGGTTCATGAACTTAGGACGATGGACAGTGAGTCCATTGCAATTGATACCATAATACACAGCAATGGCTGACACTAAGTAACCCACACTTAAATTATTGCTTCTCTTACGTAGAGTAGCAACAAATGAATTAAAAATGTGGGTAGAGGTGTATACTGGGATAATGTGATCCATGCACCACAACATAAAAAGTTCCCTTATTGAACATTTGTTGTTTTTAGTTTTGTCAAATACCATTTGACACATGAATTTATGCAGTAATAAATGTTCATGACTTCTGATTATGTTGTTGTGGGCATTTTTGGCATCGAATTGCTCCATCCCAATTAATTCGTTCTAATAGTGGGTAGCATGGAAATCATCGTGTTGATCCACTATGAATGACTCAGGGAAACTTCAAATTTCACATAAAGTGTCATAATCGAGTTTGCAAGGTTGACCCCGCAACCTAAACCTCAGGTCCTATGAGTTACTCGGTTCATATTGAAGAGAAGTAAAGAATTCTTAGGTTAGTTCCTAGTAAATAAGATATTGAAAATGTATGAACTTACCCTACTTAATTCTTTCTCCTAGGTTCTCAACCTTGTCTCTCAATCCTGTGCTATCTAACGTATCAAAATCAAAGTATTTAGGAACCATATTTGCTTAAGGCTAAGGGAGTGAAATCGAATACCTTCCTCTATTCAAGGATGCTCTAAAATCTGCTGTCTTGTTCCTCCGGCTGTAGCCCAATACTTGGATTCTGCCTGGAGATTGGATGCGCTTAACTGTCTGCTTGATGAGCAACATCAAGATTGAGAGTGAGCGAAAATTTGAGAGAATGAAGGAGTTGACGATCGGTAGAGAAAAGGGAGAGCATTTGGAGGTCTTAGGTTTAGAGAGATAAAGTGAAAATGAAAGTGATTAAAAGAATGAAGTTGGATATGAATATATAGGTGAAGGAAGGAAAAATTGTATATAAAAAAAGCCAGCTGAAAATTACGTGATGTTGATTCCTTAAACAGATGACTGCGATGATCGTGCCTGATGGACACTAACCTAGCAGGAGACTTTTCTTACACTTTGTTATATTTTTGTCTTTTCCTTACTTCACCTCCAAAATCCTTCCCTAACTTCTTATTTGCACTTATCACCTCATTATGCTCTTCTTCCCTAGAAATCATAAGTCAACGTTGATCATCTACTCTTCCACGACATTTATTTGGAAATAAAACATACAAACCAGGGAATTCTAAACTATATAAAACTAAAGGGAAACAAAAAGCAATTAAAAACCATGAGTTGCCTCCTACGCAACATTTTTTTAACATCAGTAGCTCGACGTATCTTTTTCTCCTCTCATGGTTGTTTAAGAGAATCCTTCAATGGTTGCTTAACTATGGAGCTCATAAAATGTACGTGCGCCACTTGGTTGTTCAGGCCACCGCCTTCCTTCTTCCGATCCTTTCTTGGCCTTCTCCTATGAGAATTTTTCTTTCCTAGTGAACACTTTCGTTCATCATTCTTTTCTGTTTCTCCACCAAAATCCGTCCTCTTTATGATGGCCATGGGTTGGATAGGATTTTTTTGATTTTTGGTTACGGTGAAAGACACTTGTTCCTCTCCTACCCTCATAATCACTTCGCCACCAGCTACATCAATAATTGATCGAGCAACGACCAAAAATGGTCGCCCAAGGATAATTGGGGTTCCCACGTCTTCTTCTATATCCAAAATGAAGAAATCCGTGGGAAAGGCAAACTTTTCAACTTGAACGTGCACATCTTGAATGATACCTTTCGAACGATGAACTAATCTGTCTACTGTTTTTACCAGTATCTTATTGAGGACTATCTTTTTGACTCCCAATTTCTGATATAAGGCATATGGTATCATGTTTATGTTGGCTCCCAAATCAGTAAATGCTCTATCTATTTTGATACCCTCAATAATGCAAGGGATATAAAAATCCCCTAGATCCTCCTTATTTGGTGGGAGTGTCAATTTCCTTTCCTTCTCCAAATCTTTTTCCACTTTTCCTCTTATTGATTCCATCAATGTGAGTCATACTTCCAATTGCTTGATCATGTTTATAACTTCATTAAGCTCAACTTCCTTAGATTTTCTCATTACTCTGATCGAAAATGGAATCAGAGGTTAGTACTTTTTGATCTCAAGCAAATTGTACTTTGCTAGTAGAGAGCCTTCCTTATTCTCTTGCATTTTTGCCTTCCCCTTGTTCTTGCAAGGATTTGGCTTTAGTTGTTTTAAAATGAGGTGGGGGTTTTTAGGTCGATGCTCCTTGATTGTTTGTACTTCGTGTTCACTTTGAAGAAAATTATCATAAGCCCTTTCCTTTTCCTTTCCTTTATTGTCTTTAGCTTGGATCGATTCCTCCTCGATGGCCTAGGTAATGACCATGATTCGTTTCTTTGGGTTAGACTTCGTGTTACTTAGGAATGTTCCCGCATTTTTGTACGATAATGCTTCTACCAATTGACGTACATGGATTTCCAAATTATGAATTGAGGAGGCATGGTTCTTTGTTACTTGCTCAAATTTGCCTTCAAGCCTCTTATAGACCTCTTCCATTCCTCCAATCTTGTTTAAGATTTTATCTAGTTTGGCGGCCATAGAGTTTGGTTTCTCTTATCCTTGAGGTCTGAACTGGCCTTCTGTATTGTTAGACTACGAAAAGTTGGGGTGATTTTTTAACCCAGGGTTGTATGTGTTGAAGTAGGGGTTATTTCCCCTCCTCAACCATATTGTGCTCCTATGGAGCTCACTTACTCTGCTTCACCTTCTTGAATTAGGAAACATTCGATAGTATCATGATTTTCTTGGCCTTATAACTCACATCTTTGTTGAATGGCCTTCAGGGGAACGAAAGATGATGCTTTCATGTTATTTAGTTTTCGTGTCAAGCTGTCAACTTTCATTTGCATTCTAATCATTTGGTCGACAGCTATAACTCCTTTATGCTCTCAGAAAGTTGCAAGTTGTCTACTTCTTCCATTCGACTACAGACAACTATTACTAGCCATCTCTTCTAGAAGCTTTTCTGCTTCATCAACAATCTTTCTCATTAGTGATCCTCCTGAGGTTGTATCAATTGTGCCTCTCATGGGTGGTGTTACTCTATTATAGAACATTTACAAAAGGAACTCCTTACGTAGGTTATAATGTGGCATTTCCTTTGCCAATTTTTATATCTTTCCCACAGTTCGTAAATCAACTCCCTATCACCTTGATGAAAGTTAGTGATCTCCTTAATGATCTTTATAGTCTTGGTGAGGGGGAAGTATTTATCCAAAAAGGCACATAGTAATTGGTCCCATATGGTGACGTTGGATGGGATGAAGTAGTGGTACCAAGCCTTCGCTATATCCCTTAAAGTAAAAGGGAAAAGTCTCATTCTCTTTGTATCTTCTGAATCTGAAGATATTGGAAGTATCACATATTTCAAGAAATTTTACGATATGTGCATTGGGGCCTTCATTTATCAATCCATAAAATTGCACATTCGTTTGTATCATGTTCAGAAAGGCTAGTTTGATTTCGAAGGTGGTTTGGTCCAGTGGCCTAGCCATACCTTGACTTGTTGCATTGAATCCCAGCATCATAAAGTCTATAAGAGTTTTAGGTTGATGCCCTTGGTTCACTCCTTGATCAAACTCTTAATTATATTCTTCCGCCATTGATTCCTCAATTGCTTCTTCTTGGCGTTTGGCTCTTCGAATAGCTCGTTCTAACAGAGTAATATAAAGTGTCAAATCTTCGATTATCCGATTTGTACTTTTTGTGGCTTTTGTGTTCATACAAGTACACAGACACAAAAAGGGCAAAGGTCTTAAACTAACATAACTAAAAACACCTAAGATTAAAAAGAACTAAACTGATCCTACTTCTCTCCGGTAACGGTGCCAAAAACTTGATCGAGGTGTCGAGCCTTACAATTTATATTCCCCAATTATCATAAGTGCACGGGTCGTGAACTAATCTAATCCTAGGTTATCTAAGGTCTAGAAATTAGTAAAATGAAGTTAAAAATGAAACAAGAATATAAACACGAGAATTTGATTATAGGAATTCAACTCAAGAAATTAACACAAAAATAAGAATTGAATTGAAAAACACAAAGGGTCACTATGGAAATTAATCAAGAGAAATTACCAAGTTATGAGAGAGGGGATTCTACCTATCATTAATGCTAACTTAGCCAATGATGTGTTATCGGGGTGTCGGTTCTAGACTATCTTAGGGAGAATTACTATCTCTCAAGTTATAATCTCGCACCCTAAATCATTAACCCTAATTAAATTATGAAATTTGCAATCTTTCAATTAACAAACGACCCATAATTAAAATTAGATCAGAAGCTCTCTACTAAACTATCGGGTCTCACACGGGATCTCTCTCCAAACAAAAATCGATATGATTATCTACATGGTCTATTGGATTGCCTAACTCTCATTAACCCAATCCAATCATTTTTATCTGGCTATCCCTCTCGGTTTGTTAACGAACTATGCAAAAATCAAATTTAATCACAACACCAAATCAATAAAACACAAAATTGACTATATTAACATTAAATCAAAGTAAAATCCTGAAGGAAGAGTTAGAACATCGTCAACAATCTAAAACCCATTATCATAAAATCCATTTCAATTTTATAAATTAAATGGACAAAAATGAAATGGAAAGGAAATAGAACTTGGATCAGACAATCCAGAAAAGAACAGTATCAGGAGACCACCTAATCTGGGAAACAACAGCGTCAAGACTAGCTTTTTCTTCCTCTTCTTCTTCTTCTCTCTCTCTTTTCCCTCTCTCTTGAACTTTCCAAAAGTGGCAGAATGTAGAAGCTCCCTTAGGTTTACATCATTAAGTCTTTTATAATATTGCCAATTAGGGCAACCTTAGGATCTTTTTCGGATTTGAAATGACCAAAACATTCCTTGAAAACTCAAGTTGAGATTGTTATCCGCGTATATGTCTTGCAGGCCACGATCGTGTTTTTTATTTTTGTCATGATCGTGGCCTATAAAGCCACGATTGTGGCTCCTTGCACTAGCTTCTGTCATGATCGTGGCATATTCCTTACGATCATGGCTCCTTACTCTTGCTTTTGTCTTTGCCACGATTATGGCCCTAGGTTATTTCTTGGGTCTTCTCCGAATCTCGTCTAATTGTCCTGAAACACTAACAAACATGTCAAAGCACCTTATAAATATAAAATTGAAGCTTAACATCGTGTTCCAACCCAAAAAATACTTAAAACACAAATATTTACTAACTATCACAATTTTAACCTAAACATGCACTAAACAATCAAATTAACAACTAGACACATAAACTACCCACAAAAACACGATGCAATCTACACCTATCAGTATGGTGTTGACTCAACAAGGTAGGCCTATAACATTCATGAGCTATGCTTTGGGTCCATCTAAGAGATCATGGTCAACCTACGTTAGAGAAATGCTTGCCATTGTCAACGCAGTACAAACTTAGCAACCATACTTGATGGGCAGAAAATTCTTCATTCAAATAGACCAATGCAGTCTCAATTATCTTTTAGAGCAGTGCATCGCCACTTTAGAACAACAAAAATGGGTTCCCAAGTTACTAGGGTATGACTATGGAATACTCTACAAATCAGGGAAGGAGAATTCAGCTACAGATGCACTTTCTCGTGTGAGTGTAGTAGCCCACAACTCTCTGCCATGTCGTGCTCATAATCTTCACTTTAGGAAGAAATTAAAGTAGCAGCATTTAACCATCCATATATGACAAAAATTAGCAAGACGGCAGCTGCTCCATATACTTCACGTGATGGGCTGATATATTATAAAAACATAGTGATGGCGCCTTCTAACTCCCCCATTATTCAGCTGCTCTTGCAAGAATTCCATCACTTGCAAATTGGTGGACATGTAGGTGTGTAGAGAATGTATAAGCAACTAGCACAACAGTTTTATCAGTCGTCAATGCATCGAATTGTACAAGAATATGTTTCTTCTTGCGACATATGCCAATGAGCTAAATCTTCAACACTTTCACTAGCTGGTCTCTTGCAACCTTTTCCAATTCCATATCAGTTATGGAGGATATCACAATGGATTTTATTAAAAGGTACCCCAATCCAATGGCAAGAACACAATTCTTAAGGTAGCGGATCGCCTTAGTAAGTTAGCTCATTTTCTTACTCTTACTTATCCATTTACTTCAAAGCTGGTGGCCGAAAAACTTATAGATGTTATTGTTAAGCTCCATGGTATGCCAAAAACTATTGTCAGTGATCAAGATCCATTATTCATATGTCATTTTTGGCATGAAATTTTCAAGTTATATGGCACTCAATTGAAGATGAGTTCAACATATCACCCATAAACTGACAACCAGTCTGAAGTTGTCAACTGTTGCCTTGAAAGTATTTTTGATGCTTTACTCATCAACAACCTCGAAAATGGACCAATTTTCTTTCATGGGCTGAGTTTTGGTACAATATTACTTACCATATGACACCTTTTCAAGCATTGTATGGGTGTTTGCCTCCAACTATTCCTCATTATTTAATGGGAGAGTCATCCGTTCATAAAGTAGATCAACAACTTATATCCAGAGATGAAATTTTGCGACAGCTTAAAACCAATCTTAGTGCTGCCAATAATCGAATGCAGCAGATGGCCAATGCCAAGAGACGAGATATTGAATTCCAAAAAGGAGATTAGGTTCTCCTTAAATTTCAACCATACCGCTAGCATTCTCTATTTCATCGAGCATGCCAGAAATTGGCAAGCTGTTTTTGTGGTCCTTTTCAGATTGAACAAAGAGTTGGCAAGGTGGCGTATAAGAAGGGTCCCGTATTCACCCTATATTTCATGTTTCATTACTAAAAAAGAAGATTGGTGATCTCGTCCCTGCTAACTCTACAATTTCACCTGTTGTTAATGGTGAAATTATCATAGAACCTGAGAGTATTTTAGACATCAGATGGCTAAAAAAGTGGTCACGACTTGAAGAAAATCTTATGAAATGGAAGCATTTGTCAATTGAAGATGTGTTAGAGTATGGGGAAAATATGGTCAATCAGCTCCAACGATTATCATGCATGCACCCCTGAATTAAAGGTCAACGTACAACGTACAACGTACATATGGTGGTGGTAAGCAAGGCCAAAGGAATAGTCAGAGGACACGAATAATGCACAGCTGGTGGTGGCAAGGACAAACGAATAAAAGGAGGACACACATCTTACAGTACATATTTCTTTCGCTTTTTTGTTGTATATGTTACAAACACTTGTACAGAACAAAAACAAATGTTCATTAATGAAATAGAGTGTGTTTCTTTTTCGTTAAAACTCCAAAACAAGAGCTTGTTTTGCATGGTATCAGAGCCACCGACTCTCGGTCCCACAACTCCCAAAAATCCAAATACCCTACTTAAAGAAAACCCAAAATGACTAACAATACTGAGGGAGCTGGAGAAGTAAGCAACCATCAATCTCCTTCTAATTTTGATTTGTTCACCATATCGGCAGCAAATAACCCTGGAAGTGTCCTGGTTAATACTCCTCTTGATGGTTCCAACCATCTATCATGGAGCAGGTCGATGCTCATATCCTTAAGGGCCAAAGACAAACTCAGTTTTATAACTAGGTGTTAAGATATATGTTATATATCTTTTAATTAGTTTTGGCATTATTTATTAATTGGACATATAACATATTAATTGGACGTGGACTCAAAGTGATGTGGTTGCTACACTTATATCTTAAAAAGGATTCTACACAAAGTGGAAGTCTATCATTATCAT
>JANQBM010000220.1:11916432-11947888 GCA_025594535.1 Erythroxylum domingense | reverse complement strand
ATTTTGGTTCAGCTTGTTTTTATTTTATTGGTGCCAAAGGAGTTTGCGGAAAAATTGAGAATTAATTAACCCCCTTCGATTTTTCACTAGGAAAATCGAGAAACCCACCGATGATGAGAACTTGGAAAGGAAGTGGGAGACAGCAGACAAAATGGTGATTGCTTAGATCCTTAATACACTCAATAAAGAAATTGTAGACTCGTTCTTATTAGTAACAACGGCCAGAGATCTTTAGGAAGAACTTAAGGCTAGGTATGGTGAAAGTAGTGGACCCTACGTCTACCAACTGATCCAGGAAATGAACAACCTTCGACAAGGTAACGATTCTATTACCACATACTTCACAAAATTAAAAAAATTGTGGAATGATATTGACTACTTTATGCCTACCAAGACTTGCGAGTGTGAAATTTCTAAACACGATGTTGAGACTATTAACAACATAAAGTTAATGTCTTTCTTGTTAGGATTAAAAGAAGAATATACTACTGTAGTAAACCAAATCATACTGATGGATCTATTGCTGGAAGTAAGCAAAGCCTTTTCTATGATTCTAACTGTCGAGAAACAAAAGATTGCCTCTGTTGATACGAATAGTGTAGGACAGATGGGGGTTGCTTTACTAGCCAACAGCGGAGGCACGAAAAGATAGAATAGTGGGGGTCGAGAATCATGAAACAGAAGAGGAAATGTCAAGAAGGAAGAGAAGTATTGCACTTACTGTCATGAAAAGGGGCATTTTAGGGAAACATGCTTCCAGTTGCACGGGGTACCCGATTGGTACAAAGAACTCCAGAAGAAAAAAGAGAAGAAGGAATTTGCTGCTGCAGTAGATGAAGTGGATGTCTAAACACCGAACAGGATCGACGAAGGGACAGGGATAAACGTTGAGTCCTTAACAAAACAAGTACAAGAACTCATGAGCTTTATTAAGGGTAAGGGTATTTCGGAAGTTAATCACGTCACTTTTAATAGCTTTTTCAGGTTCAACTCTTTTTCTTTTTGCAATGATAATTACGATAGTGATTCATTGGTTGTCGACTCAGGCACCTCAACCCATATGTGCAGAAACCTCATACACTTATCAACCTAACCGAAAAACCTGTTATTAAACCTGTTTTATTACCTGATGGACCAAATAAATCCGTCACCCATATTGGAGAGGTAAGAGTAACACCTCACTTAAGCCAAAAAAATGTATTGTGCATATCCACTTTCCATCACAACCTTATGTCTGTTCACAAAATTGCAACCCAAAACGGCTTAGCGGCAATATTCATCATTGACAAAGTTTTTTTGGAGGACCCGTGGACTGAGTATGTGGTTACGATATGTGAAGCGGTAGGTGGTATTTACAAGTTAACGCTCGGGAACTTTTTACCAGAAAAAGCTTTGAAAGGTCCTTCACTTGAGATCTACTTAAATAATTCCTTTGTTTACCACATATGTGACAGTTTTAAGTTGTGGCATCATCGGCTTGGACACGCGTTGAAAAACAAGTTAGCTTTTTTACTAGATTTAAATTTGAAAATTCCACCGAACCATGTATGTGACATTTGTCCATTAGCTAAACAACAATGTCAACCATTCCCTACATACACAATTATCGCCACAAAATCTTTCGAACTTATCCATGTAGCTTTGTGGGGCCCATACAAAACCTAAACATCGATGGTTCGACCTACTTTGTTACAATTGTTGATGAATATTCACGTGTAACTTGGACCTACTTAATTAATAGTAAAGCCCAAATCCACAGGATACTTGAAGTTTATTTCAACATGATCCAAACTCAGTTTACCTTACCCATTACTAGTATACGAATAGATAATGGATCCGAGTTTATAAACCAAAAATGTATAGACTTGTTTAATAACAAGGGAATCCAACACCAAAGGTCATGTCCGTATACCCCGCAGCAAAATGGCATAGTCGAACAAAAACACAAACACCTACTCCAAATGACTAGAGCTTTGATGTACCAAGCCAACTTACCACCAAAATTTTGGGGGGAAACCTTATTGACATCCACATTTATCATAAACCGATTATCCACCAAAGTCATAGGATGATAATCACCCTACAAAAAACTTTACAATAAAAAACCCAAATTTGAAACCCTACGAACATTTGGATGCCTATATTATGCCACTAACACCAAGCCACTCAAAGAAAAATTAGAACCAAGAGCCCACAAATGCTTGTTTTTGGGATACGTATCCGGATGCAAAACGTACAAATTATTGGACCTCAAAATTGGGACCATACTCATTTTTAGGGACGTTATATTTCATGAAACCACATTTCCCCACAAAGGCCCACAAAAAACTGACATAGAGCAACCATATCAGCCCATTTTTCATTTGGACAACAATATAGACAGAATCAACCCAGAGAGTCCGCTCCAAATATTTGAAACACACGACTCAAAAATCAGCCCTAACCCAGTTTCTCCTACCCTAACCGACCCGTCCATTACCTCACACTCTACCCCATTGACGGCTCCCAACACCCATGACACACACCCACCTTCCTCCCCAGCAACACAGTCCCTACCACTTGTGCCTCACCATCTTTGAACCAAACCCTGGTACCTGGATGACTACGTATCTTATACCACCACCGCCGACCCTGTCACAGTCTCGTCTCTCCCACAAGTCTGTCCACAATCCCTTACTTCCTCACATATTCCCTTTAATCAAGCATTTGTATCCTTTAGAGCAAACGTCTCAGTAACCTATGAACCAATATCTTATGAGTCTACAAAAGAAGACCCATTGTAGGTTGAACCCATGAATCGCGAATTAGAGGCACTAGAAGCCAATGACACATAGTCTATTGTGCAGCTCCCACAGGGATAGAAAGTTTTGGAGACGAAATGGATCTATAAAATAAAACGTAATCCAGACGGCACAATTGAACGGAGGAAGACATAACTCGTAGCAAAGGGGTTTAACCAATGAGCAGGTATAGACTATTCCGACGTTTTTTCTTCGGTGGCAAAGGTGACAACCATCCGGCTCCTCCTTGCTATAGTGGCAGCACGCAATTGGCCCATTGAACAATGTGGCTCCATGACACAATAGATGAAGATATCTACATCAAACCTCCTCAAGGATAACAAACATAGCTAGGGAAAGTATGTAAATTACACAAATCATTGTACGGATTAAAACAAGCGGGTCGTCAGTGGAATAAGGAAATTACAAACACTTTCACAGCCATCAGTTTCTCGCAATCAGAAGCTGACAATTGTTTATTCACTAGAGGTACGGGAGACTCTTTTGTTTCAATTAACATATATGTTGATGACTTGCTGTTGGTTGCTCATGATCAGAATATCATTACTGTCGTTAAAACTTATTTGCATAAACAGTTTACACTTAAAGATCTTGGTAGTGCCAAATTCTTTGTGGGTGTTGAAATTGTTAGGTTCGAATGGGGCATGCTCTTGTCTCAGTTTCGGAAAATTACGGACATAATTCGAGAGGTCGGACTCAATAATCTCAAACTTATGGGGGTACCTATACCTCAAGGCACGAAATTAGCAGCAGATGAAGGGGCTTTGTTATTAAAACCCGAAAAATACCGACGAATTGTCGACCAACTCCTCTATTTGAACTTTGCTCGACCGGATATCGTGTATGTAGCACAACAATTGAGCCAATTCACTTCCGCTCCAAGGCAACCTCACTGGAAGGTATTAACGCTTGTTTTGTTGTATTTATATACTACCTCTCATAAACAACTCTTTTACCCGACACAAGACAAACCTCATCTTTATGCCTATTGCGATTCCGATTCGGCGGGGTGCATCTTCTCTAGAAAGTCTCTAACAGGCTATTGCATTTTTTAAGGGAATGCCCCAATATCATGAAAAACCAAGAAGCAACAAACCGTTAGCAAATCATTGGTCGAAGTGGAATACCGAAGTATGGTTAGCACCGTATGTGAATTACGATTCTTACTTGCTATGTGATTTACAAATACCAGCACACACACCTATTCCTCTCTACTGCGATAACACTGTTGCGATTCATATTTCGGAAAATCTCTTGTTCCATGAGAGAACAAAACATGTAGAGATTGATTGTCATTTGATCCGTCATGCGGTTAGAGAGGGCTTCATTTGTACCAGCTATCTATCTTCCACACACCAACTCGCAGATGGATTCACAAAATCCTTATCAGCACCCATATTTTCAGCCGCAGTTGCCAAGTTGGGACTCGTCAATAAGTCACCAACTTGAGGAGGGGGTGTTAGAGTATGGGAAAAAATATGGCCAATCAGCTCCAACAATTATCATGCATGCACCCCTGAATTAAAGGACAACGTATAATGTACAGATAGTGGTGGTAAGCAAGGCCAAAGGAATAACTGGAGGATATGAATAACGCACAGCTGATGGTGGCAAGGACAAACGAATAAAAAGAGGACACGCATCTTACAGTACATATTTCTTTTACTTTTTTGTTGTATATATTACAAACACTTGTATAGAACAAAAACAATTTTTCATTAATGAAACAGAGTATGTTTCTTCTTCGTTAAAACTCCAAAACAAGAACTTGAGCTTGTTTTTGCAAGATGGTACTTGGGAAAACACTGACTAGTTATTGGATCAATTTATTAATCTGAACTGAGGAAAAGATTCCGCTGGAAGTGGAGGGAAATGATAAGCCAAGAAGATCTACACGAGTACACATTAAGAATCGAAAATATTTAGTACGTGAGTCATGATAGTCATATCAGTTTTATTCTTGTTCATTAGTTTAGAATAAGTCAATTTCTGTTTTGATATTGTGGATAAGTCTATTTAGTTGCCATGATTGTGACTGTGATTGTGAGTTCTAGTTTCAAGTAGTTGCTGCTATTTAAGTGGTTGTTATTTACGTGTGTTTAAATTCCAGTAGAAGAAGGAATCAAATCAAATATCAGTTCAGTTCATGCAAAACGTATTGGGCTTATTCTCGCCCTTAGTAGAATTCTATCAATTAAAAAAAATTATTGAAAGTTATAAACGAAAGGAGTACCCTAGAATAGAAATGGATCAAGATAGGATAGGTTTACACCTCACCCTTTGCAGGATTGGTTAAACTAACCAAATATTGGGTATGTAACTCATCAAAATGACAAGAATGTGCACGGAGAAGCGGAAACCGAGTGAGAACAAGCCGCCATGGAAAAAGCTATGTGGCTTAATTACAATAACAGTAGTTTTCTGTATAAAGGTGTAGCGGGATGCGATCAGCGGCTGGGTACGAAGGATATTCACAGCTGCTTGCTTGAAGTTGAAGAATGTAATGAAGACGTACAATTATAATGAACAAAAGACTAAATACTCGATACCCCCATTCTGCTGCTTCTTTTATTTTGTACTGCAAAGTGTAAACGTACAAATAAAATCCTCCACCAAGCAACTCAGATATGCTATGAAACATTAAGATTGTTACTTCTTATTCTTTTCGGTATAGGAAGGTATTGGCATTTGCCGAGAATGAAATTCACAAGTAATAATAAGAAATGCAGGTAACTTTCCTTTTCATATTAAGTACTTTTACGAATACATACACCAAGATGAATGGCTCCACAAAAGCTTTTCTTTGCTGCTTCCACTGTATCTTCTTTGCCCGATTTGATGCAAGGCAAATGAAGTTAGAGTAGAAGGAGCAAAAAGAAGCTTTGGAAATCAATAATCCTGCATGTATGGGTCAATACAGAAGGCGGTTATTCACAAAAGGAGGATTGTATTAGTATCTAGCTCACTTCTAACCTAATTAGTTTTAGCCTCTTTCATCATCTTTGTCCTAAAAGAGGCGTCAGAAACTAGAATCAGTCAGTCCACAAATGCATCATTGATTAATGCTCTGGATGTCAAGTGAGAAGACCCATTTCCGGGTCTCAAGTACTGTACATGTCTGATTCTGTCCTCAAGCGTGTCCCAGATAACGATGTTTAAAATACTTGTCATGATATACTTTTGCCTTGTAAGGAGCGATGATCTCAAGGGCCCCATGGACACATTTGTGATACGAGAAGTCTTCGACTGTCCCGTCTGTTCTAACCAGAGAGAAGCAACGTGAATCTTGGTGTACTGGGTGTTTTACAACCTGTTAACAGAGGGGAGAAAGCCACAGGGTAAGTTACATAAATGCCAAGCCATCAAATAAGCAACAGATAGATTGGAGAATCCTGTTGAAGTACTCAAGGTGAAGCAACATTATTTAATGATTAACCTTGATGTGCTGGGCCCCAGGTCCAATCTTCTCATCTTTTCGAGGATGGAAATATAAGACCCTCATCAATATGGACTTGTCTGTTTCATTTAATTCGCGGTCCAACGGATACCTGCATCCAGAACAACAGAAGGTTACGTGAAGAATCCCATAAATTGTACTTTGAAAAAAAGACAAAAGGCGCTACAATTTCAGAAAAACTACCATGAAAACAAGATGCATGGAAGCATTATTACTATTCTAGCAATGCACATAAGAACAAACCCAAAAAGCCGAAACACAGTACAATGGTACTATAACTTCAATGCATACATTCCTGAAGCACTTACTTATGTGGCTGAAAGAGTTGATAAGCATTCTCATAAACTTTTTGAGCATTTAATTGCTGTGCCATCCACTTATTACAACTTTCACACTTAAATATGTACAAACTTTATGCTTCTATAAGAAATTTAATTTCATTCCTTTCCACAAATATATTAGCTGTGATATTGACAAAGGAAATTATTATTGTGTAAACAGCACCTTCCTGAAATATGCAGTAAAAACTGTGCGAGCAACATGACATGGATACATAGCTAAAGCTATAAAAACGAACCAGCAGATATCCCAATGACACATCTGAAAATGCATCAAGGATGAAAGCAGACGAATTTACTTACTTATTCAAGATGTTTCGCACTAAGCGCGAGAGCTTAAAGATATCATCGTACGTAAAAAATTTCCTTAAGAATGACCTTGATATACTTTCTGCTTTTTTAAACCATTTAGGGTCATAACCTCGAAACTTGAGTGCAAACTGAGCCCCATGTTTGTCAGATTTATAGCTCCGAGCATGAGGTATTTCAAACTCATCATCCAGCTTATTCGAACTGATTTGGGTACCCAGGAAGTCATAGACATTGACAGGCTCTGAAAGCTCACAACTCTGGTAAGCAAAATGATTAGATAATTTAAAGAAAAGACTAGTAAAAAGAGAGAATTTATCAGTCTTGAGAATTCCGTTGGACTTGGTTAATGAAAAGATATTGATATTCCTAGTTGATTGAAGTTTTAAGATACATGTATCATGGAAGTATTTCATGTTTCCGATTTGAAGTTATTAAAAACCAAACAAGGAACTACCAGAGGTAGCCTTAAATTCGTATAGAATCTTTGCAATAACATTCGTAGAGGAATCAGTAGCCTCTTCAATTATATTCTGGAATTTAGCAAGGTGGTATTAGTTAAAACTTAGTAGAATCAAATTGCAGATATACCTTCAGAGAATATACAATATCAAATTGTCCAGTCCCAACTGGAGGAACCAGTCCCCATGCTAACGCGTCCAAGCTTCCTTGCATATCATCCTTGATTCCTGCCTTAGCAGCTTTAATGAAACAATTACCAGGACTCTGCAAACAAATGTCGTACAAACATATATTAACTACATTTACATTAAGTTAGATGTTATTGAATGTTCCAAAGAAAAAAGTGCAGCAAGAACTGACAGAAAAGCAAGCTTGTGAAAAGGGTGACAAGACAGATGCTAGTTCTCTTTGTCGTTTCAAGCCTTTTGCATTTAGACCAACAAACTCTCCAGTCACTGATAGAGAACTAGCAACAAGTGTCAAGTGCTCAGGAAGGACAGTCTTGCCAACATCAGATATTGCAGAGTTTAAATTCTGTCATTGAAAATGCATGTTAGTAGTTTTTTATACATCAGCATCTATCACATGTAGCCAGTACGGTCAAGAATTACCAAAAGCAACATACATTAAGGAAAAATTTCCATCCAGCATCTATTCCATAGGCCAAACAAAATTCATGAATATTATCAGGATGACTGCGTGTCCAGTCAATCATATCCATTATAGGGAGACAGTGATTAACAAGCAAGTTCCACAGCTTTGTCTTTCCGGAGATTGCTGACATTGAAACCCTCAAGTAGAGCTCACCATGAGGTTGATTACATGGTTTTGGTATCCTTGGTCGATCATTCCATAAGATATCCACTTTCTTTATCTCAATGAGTCCTAATGAAAAGGGAAAAGGTTCAGGGAATATCAACAACATATCCTTGTATATAAGATATGAACAAAAGCAAATAGACAAGCCTTGAAGAAGAGATGCACAAAATATAAAATACCCATAGAAGGTAGGCTAAATGCAAACAATATCCAGTCAAGTACTGACCTTTAACAACAGCTTCAAGAAGGAAAGGAATCATAAAGGCTTTAATAGTTTCCAGTCGCATGGACGAATCTTTGGAGCTGTCAATAACGGTCACACTTATGCAAAATGTTCCTTCTTTTTCCTTGTGACTGTCAGCCACAGAGCAGTTCCTGATGTTCCAGTAAGATATTCATAAAGGAAGATAAGAAGAAAGAACTTAATGAGATTGTCTATGCAAAGTAAGCTCACTGATATATGCCCAAAAAATCACAAGTGAAAAAGATAACTTATATGAAATGGAGCCCAAGGTACACAAGGTATGAGTCTTGTGTTAGCAACACTGATGACCAGAATCTTTCAAAAAGAAAAAAAAAATGGATGAAAAGAAGTCAGCAAATCAATGAAAATTTTTGTACTGTTGCAAGCACAAATTTGCACCCAATATTGTAATATAGGAAACAGAGATCTGCTGCTTCATTTTCGGATATAAAATTTTCATAGTGCTAAACTGGAAGGCCATTGACCCTACTATTTCCTTACCCCATATGAAAACTTTTGGATTTTGTGATTGTTTAACAACTCAATTCAACTCAAATCTTGGGAAACCAAAATAAATATGTAGTAAAGAAAGTGCAGTGACCATAACAATCCAGTAATTTTAAATTTTGATGGTAACTAATTTCCTTGTAATGCAAGCCGACATTGATTTGGCCAGCTTACTTGCATGTTATTAGGACCTCCGGGGTTTTGGCATTTGATTTGCAATGCTTGTAAAGGGCATCAATAACAGACTGGAGCCTAAGACCTCTCTTCGTCATGATTTCCTGAAACTCACAGATCAGTGCCAGAAATTGAATTACATGCAGACATGGATATTGGGATACTTGTACTTCAGTACCTTGAATATATGAAAATGGCAAACCCACGGACTAAAACATCTCTTCCCACACGTTTGGGGGGAGTAACTAACCAGAAAAAGACAAAAATCATGTATAAGAACAATAAAGTCAATATCATTTTTGAAGAGTAAATTATAGAGTAAGATCAAACAAGCAAATAAATAGGTTACAGACACTGACATTATTCTGGTAACTGAAACAATATCCAAAAATACTAGTTTCTCCAAATGGTTCTGAACTTCTAAGGCTCCATATTCAAAACCGTGCCTCTGTCTTCCAAGTTTCTCAGATAGAAACAGTGATACAGTTTGGTTAGCATTACTCTTTTTCAGACCACACTCCAGTACATTCTGTGCAATTTATCCACATCATGAAACTTGTCAAGCAATCTGATAATGAAAGTTACAACAATGAAGAATGTTCAACAGAGGCCTGGGATACACCATTAGGCAGAAAAAAAGGGGTAATAGAATCAAATCCATGCAATAGCTCTAAATATGAGATTTGGAAAGAGTTAATTAAAATTTCTTACTACAACTAAAGCTGGAGAAAATAAGATCCAAAATGAGACATCAACTATTGTGGGTTTAAGGTTTGGTTAAGTTGTTATCATTTATGATTGCAAGCCAAATTATATATATATTTGCTGTTTCTATTAACAAATTACTTCACATCATCCATAGCATAATCAAGGAAGCTTCCACAGCTTTAATATATGAGAGAGAGAGAGAGAGAGATAACCTTAAGGTTTAGTAAAGGAGATTTTTCTAGCAGACTTATTGGTTGATCTAAAGCACTGTAGGCAGCTTCTGAGATAGAACAAGCTGCCAATGAGCCCACAGGATGACCACCTACAAAGTTTGGATCATGAACGACCACATTCTCACCATAAGATAACTGAACAAGTTGATTCCCATATCTGCTTCTCACTGTTCCATCATAGGCAATACACAGATCACGCATGAAGAACATAAGCCTTCGAGTTAAAGTCCCAGGAAGATCAGCATTATCACTAAAAGAGCTATCTCGGCTTGTTACTGAATGAATAAAACACTCAAGAGGATTCAAGCCAGATAAGAAACAATTTTGAACCACAGCATATGGGATGTAGCATTTAGCACATTCAACAGCATCATCATCTTTTAGCTTATTCCAAGCTGCACATGATAGCTCATGGGGCATTCGGAATGATAAAGGAACCAACGAATGCTGCAATCCCAGACACATGCTATGCTGTACCAGTTTCAGCATATTACCTTTGCTTCCTGCCTTAATCATGGATAGCAATGAATTGGTTTTACTGGTATATTTGTAAGCTAAACTTTGAATGTGACGAAAAAATTCTTTAAAAGCATCAACAGAAGCTTGACTAAGTGCAGCAGATCTCTGCTTCTCAAAACACAGGTGTTCTAAATTAAATGCAACAGCACAAGGATCCTCTTCAATATTTCCAGCAAAGAAATCGCGAAAAGAATCCACCATGAATTGTTTAGAATTACATGTGTGTTCTGCATCTTGTAATCCACACAAAATTTCATCCAACATGTTCTTCCGTGAATATGTGTCTGGAGAGAGGTAAAGTTCAGAAAGAGAGACACTCAACCCCCTCATTGACAACCACTCACAAAGAGCTTCCTGAGCAACATACAAGAAGTCAAGAACCTGGCTCTGACATTGCTTGGTGAGGCTCTGGAAAAGGTTACCATCAGTATCACGTAACCATAAAGATCCTTCAGAAGAAATAAGCTCCCCTTTGAGAATGTTGACATTATACGAAGGAAAATCATGGTCAAAGTTTTCAGGCAGGAGCAGGCTGATCAATTGTTTTCCTGTCCAGAGACAACCATTTCGTGGACTTCTGATAATTGAAGGTGACAAATATTTATTTGGCGAGAACATATGCAGTTGCTGCATCTGGAATATGGTCAGGAAAACTCCAGGTTCCATGACCAAGTGAGCAGCAACCAAACTATCTTGGCTAAGGGACAGAAGATTTCTGCCACTTTGCGCATTAGTTAACTGTTTTTCTAAAGCAACAAGTTCGTGAAGCTCAGCTCTAGTCTCAACTGATTGAGGAACATAACCATGTAGACAATCACCATCAAAATCTCCATGAAGTGGTGGACAACAGAGTGGATTGATTGCAAGGACTGATGTCACTGGGAGGATTTTCACAGAGAGAGCAATGAGAGAGTGTGGATGTATAGATGGTGGCCTATTGATCATAACAATATCTCCATCATTAAGGGTTCTATAAATGATGTCCCCAACTTGCAGTTCCTTGGTACGGCGAATGCGAACTAGACTACCTTCTCTACGGACATGAATCTCACCCTTCTCAAGAAGTCGCACTTCACAGCAAGCATTCAACTTCTCCCAGTTCCAAGCTGTCAGATGTTCTGAAATGTGCATCCTTTCTGCAACATGGCATGGTATTCCAATTTCACTGAGCCGAAGATTAGGATCACCAACAACCACCATTCGGAACGAATGATCATTTCGTTTGCCAAGAACAACATCTTTCATCCATCTCAAACCAGATGTTTTGGAGTTAGAATCATTAACCAGCTTTTGGTTAAAAAAGATAATATCATCACTGACTGGTTTTTCTGGTTTTAGCTGTAAATTAGAATAGAAAAAGGAATTATGAGGATGTCACAACTATCGTTTCCAGATAGAAATGTTTCAAGCCTTGCCTTAGAAGTTTTTAGGCAGTCCATAACACGAAAACTCAACTCATTTCCCTTCCCTCTGAAATCAACCAGTTTCTTGTAAGCTCTTGTCCTATCATCCTATTCAGTGGCAGCAAACTATGAGAATATAACATAAGATCATGTGATAAGTAGCTAACCTAAAAAAATACAGAAAAAAGAAAAGGATAAATCTTACAAAGATTAATCGCTGCCCATTTGAAAATGCATGTGTAACTTCTGTCACACGATGACTATTTGGTGTTACTGGAAAACAATTTAGAAATAGTGAATCTTTCTTTAAAACAGACCTTTCTATGAAACTTGGATCAACATCCTTCAGCAAATGGCGGACCTGAAACCAGAGTATCCAGCAAACATGAAATTCAATATGTTAAATAATTATTTACAGAGTTTAAATCAACTTTTACTCAAGAAATTTAGCGTACTCTTAAAGCTAATTAAAAAATGTGCAAAAGATATATCCTTAAATGATATGAAGAAAGTAATATATGGAAGTATGTGAAACATAGTTCTTCCTTAATTTCGATGTGTCGGATCTTCATATTAGGCTTTTGTGCAGTAAAACAGCTCTCTAACTGCAGCCCACGCAAGTTGCATACTCCAGAAGCACACAGTTGTCAACAAACAATCTTTTTTCTTTTTATTCATAATGGTGATACCTAATAGCAGATAAAGGCATGGGCATTCTTCAAAATCTCCAGATATTTCCCAAAGTCCAACCTCAAAGTTGAAAATCAAACCTCTAACAGAAAGTTCAAAGAGATTACAAAAAACACAACTTCATTGTCTAGCTTTCCAATTCCAATTTCTCAATTATAAAGAAATAACATCCTGATCCAACAATTTTAATTTCTACTTATCAGCACTGTTAACAAAATTGATCAGAATTAAGATCCAATTTGTCAAAGAGTATTAAAAAGGATTATAAAGCACAAAACCACAAGGTCCCAATAAAATTTGGCCTATCATAAATCATCAGAAAAGTAGCTTGTGCCCATAAAGGACAATTGCATTTCACCAGGATTAAAATTGCAGGACCAAAAAGGAATAGTTACTATTTGCAATCTCAATTTTAGCTAGAGTGCCATAACTCATAATTTACAGAGCAGTGTTAAATTATAGGACAATATGTCCAACCAATGAACATATAACACTGGCATAATTTATGAATCAATTTGACATTTTTGCAATTATGAAACATCAACGTTCAAATTTTCTTCACACCATGCTATGTCCTAGTATCAAAGAAACTCCTCTGATAACACATGGGGGCAAGGTAAAATCTAAAAGGATCAAAAGGATCAAAAGGTTCAAAGTCAGTAGGAGCACATTAGTTTGTTGAGTTGAGAATAATTACAAAGTGGGCATGCAAAAGAGCAAGCCTACATATGCTTGCTAGAAGGCTTTGACTGGTACCTGAGCATGTGATAAAACTCTTTTGTACGGTTTGATGTCATTTTCATCTTGCTGTTCATCTTTCGGAATAATATCCCAAAAGTCAGCGGCCAATTTTCTCTTTGGTGCTTTTCTCGAAGACTGTTTGAGCAAATTTTCTCCTATTTCAGCAACAATGGCAGTTTTCCTAAAGATATCATTGGAGGAAATTTTGAATTTTATCGTTGGATACCAATCCTTTGAATCTCCCTGTTCATATCAAAATACACCATTGTAAATTTATATCATCAGAAAAGTAAGACCAGAGTAGGAAAGATTAAGAATTTCTTCAGCAAACTTACAGCACAATATTTGCATCCTTTATGTGGGTTTTTTCTAGATTTTGGACCTGTCCTCTAATAGTTGAAAGGTAAAAAGAGATAAAGAGAATGAGTGAGATTTGAGAGGATACATAAAAAGATATTGCCAATTTGTAGATCAGTAAACACACAAAAAGCTCAAAAATGAAAACAAAAACATCGTAAGTTGTTGCAGACAAAAGGAATTATTAGCAGTAAATTTAGAGCCATCAAAAGAGAAAATATGTCCTACTAAAAAGAAAAAGTATCTCAAGGAAGAAAGACAAATCAGTCGTTATTTTGGAGATCAAACAACAGCTTAATGATATCAAAAAAAACAACGACTCCAAATGTAAAGTTGAAGTTACAATGTTCCAACCAAAGTTAAAAGTTCATAAATTGAGGAACACAAATATAAATTCCAAACATTCACAATTTAACCCACTGGAACACACTGTAGTGAAAACACTTTGACTAAAAGGATTAGCCCGTGTAAGGAATCAATAGTGTTTCTAAACATATGATAACATGATCTCTGCAACAGATCTTTCTTAGTAGCACATTGATATAAGGAAAGAAGTTAAGTGATAGATGTGTACTCAACATGTGACAAAACTCGCAAAAATAATAATCTGCCACAACTTCGAAGTGTAGTTGTGAAAGATAATCAGTCCCAATATATCATTTGTAATACATTCTGCACAAGACAAGAATTGGATATTTAAGATATCACCATAACTGTTTCCTATAACTATGTCATGATGACATTTACAGTAATTATCTACAGAATTCAATGGTCTGGGAATTTATTACACCTACATTCAGGAAGGCATACATTCAAAAAGAGTGAGGTAACAGACCATAGCCAATAAATCTTTTCGGACAGATTTACATCCTGGGCAAATTCCATTCAAGATGTGCACAACTTCTGATAGATAATATGGATGCAGTATTGTGAATGGAAATCTGATCACCCCAAAATGTCCTAAAAATTCATTAATAGAAAGTCAGAAGTATTTCCAATAGATATGAAGGTTCTATTAGTTAAAACTAATCCATGTCAAGTTTTCACACCTTCACAGAATTTTACATCATGAGAACCACATGTGGAGCACTGAGAAGATGGATTAGGAAGTCCCAACTTAGGATCCGTAACCTCATTCACCGCTTCGATTGCCAGAACTGAAATCTTTTCCTGTTATCAATCAACCCACGAAAAAATTGTTAATCGAGCAGCATAACATTATGTCCTTGTAAACTTGGAAACATGAACTCACCCTCAAACGTTATATGGGATTCATTAGGTTCAAAGAAAACTTTGGTAAACCATAAATGTTTGGAATTCAAAAAGAATGGAATCTGTCTCCACAAGAACCAAGTCAAACATATGCAAGTAAATCTGCCTACTATACTGGCATAAAGCTTCAGATTATTTGATATCTAATTAAGCTATAAACTGCCCTCAACTCCATCCTAGTCAATCCTGATTATCCTAACTCCAAGGATTGCAGTAAAAATGAATTGACTTTTACTTCATACTTGACAGCAAACACAATAAAATCATAGCCGAATTAGCATACAGCAAGCATGATACTAATCTCAAATTAGCTATTCAATACATTTCCATTCTCTACACAATCCAGTATATTTGACATTAAGAAAACTTGTCACCTTTTCTGCCTCAGTTGAAATACCAAAAGTTATGCTAATAAGAACAGCAGATGGCGGTTGCTGCTCCTGAAATAACTCGATATCCATTGAATTTGATTTTGGTTTATCACTGTGGCTAAGCAATCTGCGTACAAAACCAGATTATTAGAGATTGAAAAGATCACTATATTCTAGTAGATATGCACAACCATTGGCAAAATACCATATAAGTTAAAAGATTTAAGTAGTTTCTTAAACCAACAAGAAAATATAAGCCTTAGATTCAAGTTTCCAGCAGCTCCACTAATCACGTCAGAAAGCTTGAGGTGAAAATGTTGTCCTCTATCATCGTGAAACCATTACATTGCTTCAGTGTAACACGACACCATTCAAACACAGTCTCTAAAATTGTGTTCTAATATTTCTTTTGTGCAAACTCATGTATGAAATTATCACGACAAATGGATAGGAGAAAAAGGGTTTAATCTTCATGATTTTTTTAACCACAGTGATGCCTCTAAATTCTATTATGAAAGTAATCATCACATCTGAGAGTGTAGGTTGCTGCAGATTTGCAATGGAAAAAAATAGCTTACCAGCCTCAAGCAAATTTATGAAAGGATTACCAATATATCAAACAATAATCATAATTGTCGAAGGTAAATGTTGGATGACTGTACATGGAAACTATGTCCCCACTATTCTTATAATGTTAATTCATAGAGCTGTAACCTTTGCCAAAATATTTACTTTTTCAGACTTTCTTCCGTTTCAAATCAGTAATGATTGTGACTTAACTTCTAAAATTGTTCGAATAAAGTGACCAGGGGCCACAGATACAGCATGTAAATTCCAAACAACCTGAATGATCTCTGACAAATAAATAAGAATGGAAATGATCAATAGCTAATTTCAGCAGACATAACTGTCTCAAAATTACAAATTTGAGCTGTCAACGAATGTTAATGTCCTAAAAATAGATGGTAATATCCACCACCAAAAGTCACCTCTAATATGGACTAAAAATAATAAATATAAGCCAACCACCAAAGATACTTTCCATTATGAATCAAAGTTGGTCACATAAAATCCACAATCATTGATCAACCGCTAATAGAGTACGTTTTCCCTCCAAAATTACGCTATCACACAATGGACTACAACATATTAACTTTAAAGCAGAACAACTAAATATCAAACAAGTATATATAAGTTGCAAGGAATGCCAAAAATCCCAGGCTTAAAATGCTCAATAATTCTTGCAATGAATCAAGAGAGAAAAACTACATAATCTACCAGCATTCTCATTCAATTGATCAGGACGAATTATCAAGAAACAGGTCACTGAATACAACTGAGAGAATTAACCAGGAACCACTATTATCACTCATTAATCATCAATCAAGTGAAACAAAGCAAAAAACGTTCGCTTAATTAAGCAAAAAACCTATGTCCATAAAAAAAAAACAAAAAGAAGAAGGAAACACTAGTAAAACAATAACCAAAAATAAAACTTTGCACCATTTAACCAAATTTACGGTGGAGCCATTAGAACTCCGAGCCAACTTGTATAAAGTTTCGTTCTTTACAAACACTGATAAAGCGCCATTAACAAGTCACATAACATGCAAGTAACCAAAACCCCTCGGCCCCACCACCCAGAGAACTCCCACCCTAGAAATCTGGTTCGCATGCGAAAATGAACATCACAATGATTCACATTGTAAGACAACGAGAAAGAAACGAAAAATCCAACAGTGAGAAACAGAACACGATCACTACCATCAGCCAAACCCAGTAAAAAGATGTGGATAATCAATACCGTGAAAGCCAAGACAAAAACCCAGAAGCTAAAACAAGTAAAGGTATTCAGTTAATAGTGATAGAGATAATGTGCGTTACTCAATGAAGAATCACGGGCGCTTATGCAATAACAGAGGAGTGTTGAAGCAACAGAATGACTGTTCATAGGTATAATGAGTGAGAGAAAAGAGTGGCATAGTCGTAAACAGAGAGGCAAGCGGGATGGATAGTCGGGTCGGAAACGCCGCCGGTTACAGCCCGACAAACCAAAAGACACAACGCAGAGTTCGAGGCTTAAAAAAGGGACCTAAAAAGGCTCAACACGAGAAGAGTTGGACTGGTGCTGACTAAAACTAACATTTTTATTCTTTGAGTGGATAGCCGAAAGGCCCTTTATGTTGTTCGCAATTTACAGTTTTGTGATTTGATTCTGTCTCACTCTCAAGTAACAAGACCTTGCAAAATTATTTAGATAGGCCAAAATATCTCCTGAAAAGAAGAATTTATAAGATATACATATAGCCAAACTTTTTTATTCGAATAATTATAACAGTAAGGCTATGACACTGCAATTTGCTAACGCACGATGGGCCTAAAAATACAAGTACGTACGTGGCCCTACGCTGTAAAAGATTCAGCCATATAAAATGCAGACACGAATCCAACGTGATCAATACCGTCATATTTTCTTGTAAAACACGAACACTGTTTTCTCTCGACTATGGGAGCAATTTAAAAGTTGGTTGATAATTAATCATCCGACTTTAAAAAATCTCTGATCCATTATCATCGTATATGCATCATCTCATGTGTGTATTGTTGTCATTGTTATGTAATAGTTTGAGTGTTGTCATTCCCTTCCTCTTCTGCTTTATGTGTTTTCATCTTCCTCCATTAATATATACGTTGTTATTAACCCATTAGATCTCAACTTAACGTATGGAGGCTTTTTTCTGATGAATGCTACTAATATTAAATGCGGAATTTACTTTTAGTCTTGGGAAAAACAACACTTCTTCATCTTAATGTTTCTGTCTTGTTAGTTTCATCAATTGTTCATAGTAAGTTTTTCTCCCTTAGTTTGTGTTTTATTATTAATTGTGAAGTTTCTTGAAATGGGTTTGGTTATATTATATTATTCTTTATAATGTAAAAAAGTAATTACATTTTAAAATCTTGAACTACAATTGTTCCGTGGTTAATGGAAAGTTCTTATATTAATCTCCACAATTATGAATTGGGAATGTCTCATTGTGTTTAGATTTAAGGTTTATCTAATTAGAATATATTGAAATTTTTGGAACTAACCAATTTTGTTGTTGGAACTTAGAAGTAAAGCGTGTTTTATCAATGATGACCTTATTGTAGTAAACTTATTGGCAGTTTTATTTACATATACAATTGGCAACTCCATCGAATTCCTTTCCTCTTTTCTTTAAACTATTGCTTTAATGTGTCTTTTATAGAATGGTTTTGAACCTTTATATATAACAACAAAAATAAAATTGTAATATTTTTTGTTTTAATAATGTAAATAACTAAATATTGATAAAACTAAAAATAAAGTTTCCAACAACTACATTAGCATCAAGTAGCTAAAATTACACAGCTGATATACCTTATATCACAAGTGACAAGTGAATAGTGTGTAATGGAAATGTATCATAAACCTAATAGAGTTAGGTTTAAGGATGCAAATCGTACCTGACAAGAATTAAGGGCTGATGTGTCTGCCTTCATTAACATAGGAATAGAAGTCATATATAACAAAGCGTTTGTAACTAAGAAGGAATCTATCGCCGTACAATCTCCTAGAATATCTCTATGTAAATATATACAACAAAAAAGATATACATAAGAGATACACATAGATATACATATATACGTTGCCTAATACTCTCCCTCAAGTTGGAGTATGCAGATTGCGGATGCCTGACTTGGAAAGCACCAAAGTGAATTGTTGAGCCCCAAGGGGCTTGGTGAAGATATCAGCAAGGTGGTGAGTGGAATGAATTTGTGAAGTAGAAATAACGCCAACCTGAATATGATCTCGCAGAAAATAACAATCAATCTCAATATGTTTAGTACGATCATGAAAGATAGGATTAGAGGCAATATAAAGAGCCGCTTTGTTGTTGCAAAATAGTCATATGGGTTGGGAATGATGAATACCAAGAGAGCAAAACAATCTCTTGAGCCAGATAAGTTCGTAAGTAACAGTGGCCATAAAATGGTATTCAACTTTAGCAAACGAGCAGGATACAGTGTGTTGCTTTGTCGTTTTATAGGATACAGGAGATTGACCAAGTTGAACAAAATAGCCAATAAGAGAACGACGACTTAATGGACAACCAGCCCAATCAGAATCACAATAACCATACAATTGTAAATCAGAATCAGCGCATAGGAGAGCAGCCTCCCAGTGATCAATCCATGGTTGTTGCATAAATTAAGTCAAAATATGAACAGAATAACTAAGCTCGGGTCATGTGATGGTCAGATAAATCAAACAACCAACGAGACATTGGTAAGGCTTCTAGTCAGATAAGAAAGGAAGTTCGGCTAAGGCAAGTTGATGATTTTGCTCGATCAAGAAACGAGCTGATTTGGTAGCAATCAGGCTAGCCTCGGAAAGAATATCGAGCATATATTTCCGTTGACAAAGGAATATACCTTGAGGACTGCGAGCCACTTCGAGACCAAGAAAATAATTTAGCCAGCTAAGATCCTTCATGGGAAAATAACCACTGAGATAGGACTTAAGATGCTGGATGGAGTTTAAATGTGTCCCTGCAATGAGAAGATCATCAACACAAACAAGAACGTAGAGAGAGTCAAAACCCTTATGCAAGGTGAAGAGGGAATAGTCAGAATAGGACTGAGTAAACCCATAGCGTTTAAGAGCAGCGGTGAGCCTAGTAATCCAACATTGAGGAGCCGACGTAAGCCATACAATGATCAACGAAGTCTACAAACTTTGCTAGGATATGAAGATGAAAAACTCGGAGGCAAGCACATATAAACTTCTTCATCCAGGTCAGCATAAAGAAAGGCATTTTTACATCCATTTGATGTAATTTCCAATGATGAGTAGCAGCAATAGCTAGAATAGTGTGAACTATCACCATCTTGGCTACAGGAGCAAAAGTCTCGGTGTAGTCAATACCCTCAATTTGATGATTATCACAAACGACCAAGCTGGCCTTGTGCCATTCTATTGTACCATCAGAACAATACTTAATTTTGTAGATCCATTTGTAATTGATAGCGCTCTTACCAAGGGCCAAATCCTCAATAGTTCATGTGCCACTTTATTCAAGAGCCTTAATCTCTTTGTGCATTGCCTCATGTCAACGAGGGTCACGAATAGCTTCACAATAAGTCTTAGGCTCGACATCTGCAGAAATGGCTACAAGGAAGACACAATGTGAAGTAGAAAAATTATCATAATTTACATAATAAGCAAGCAGGTATAAGGTACCGGAGTTCGTTGATGAAAAGGTGGGAATAGGGGGTCGACTTAGACAACATTGGTGCAAATATAATCACACAAGCAGACTAATGATTTGTTTTGCTGGAGACCACGCCCATATACCTCAAAGGAGTCATTGGTAAGCGAAGAAGGTGTACTGGGAGAAGTATATAATGTCCCAATGGGGAAGCCTTTAGAGGCAGTGACGTTGGCTATAATGATGTCTGGAGTTGTAGCAAACGGGGTTGAAATAGAAAAAGCAGGCGGGGGATGAGTGGAAGCACACTACATGGACTCTACAAGACTAACTCCCCAATCAGTATCCATATAGTGATGCAATAGGTTTGGTGAAAGGTTGTAGTAGGCTAAGAAGTAGAAGAGGAAGGAGACGCCAACTGCTCAAAGGGAAAACATGCCTCGTCAAAGCAAACATCACACGAGACAAAAGTGTCATTCACTTTCGATATCAAACACCTTCCAACCTTTTTGTGTATGTGAGTGACCCAAAAAGACACATTTGTGACTCTAAGTAACAAATTTGTCTCGCCCTCTGCCTCGATAATGAACATAGCACAAGCACCCAAAAACTCGAATATGATTATAAGAAGGGGGTGTGCCATGAAGCATTTCATAAGGATTCTTTCCTTGATTCAAAGCAGATGGAGTTTGATTAATTAGATCAAAAATTGTAAGAATACACTCACCCCAAAATTTAAAAGGAAGGTGTGCTTAAAAAAGTAAAGCTTGAGCTACTTCTACTATGTATCTGTGTTTCCTTTCAACCCGCCCATTTTGATGTGGAGTATCAACACAAGAGGTTTAAAACAAAATCCCATATTCAAAAAAGAATGTTCCTAATGGCTTAAATTTGGTCTCATTGTCACTTCTAACAATTTTTACTCGTTTATCAAATTTTGTTTGGGTCATTGCACAAAAATTTTTGATAAGATAGGGAACCTCACTTTTTTCAGCTATCAAATAAATCCACTTACTTCGAGAAAAAGCATCCGCAATAGTTAGAAAATAATGAGCACCATAAGAAGAGGGAGTTTTATACGCACCACAAACATCACAATATACCAATTCAAAAGGTTTAAAAGCATGACTGTTATGCATAGAAAAAATATCTCTTGTTTGTTTTGTAAGCATACAAGTATCATAAAATTTATTGAGTCAATGACTACCACCACAATCAACTAAATCCGGAAGCAGATGAATTATTTTGGAGGAAGCATTGCCCATACGTTTATGCCATAACTTAAATGGATCCACTTCTGTAATCTGATGCGCTTCAGTAGTCCTTGCACAATTAAAATAGTAAACCCTACCCCGGTGCTCACTCGCTACAATCAGTGTTCTCAAAGTGTGATCCTATATCAAGCAAAACTTGTTAATACATATGACAAAACAATTCAACACATCAATGAATATACCTACCAAAATCAAGTTACAAGTGAGGCTTGACACATAAAGCACATTGTCCAACCAAACGTCATCGCCCAAGTTCAAACTACCAATATGAGTAGCATTTGTAGTTTCACCATTTAGCAAGGTGACTGACCAAGCCGAGAATTTGGTCAAGTTATATGGACAATATTTGGAGTCGGTATGAGAAGAAGTTCCTATATCGAGAAGCCAATCTTTAGAAGTGTTCATACTTGTCAATTTTCGGGGCCAAAGGATTATTTACTTTGGATGATCATAGCAAGGAATGCGTTCCGCTAGTTTTGGGTGAGCACGGGTGCCAATGTTGTTAATGCAGCGGATTCTCCATGACTATTCCCAACTCCTATCGTTAGGTTTATGAACTGGACAGCATTCGCCACAACGCCTTGTGGGCTCGAACCTCCTCGTCTTTGGCCTTGCCTACTACTTTTACTCCCACAGCCTCTGCCACGCCCATTATTGAACCACCAATTTAGGTATTTTTCTTGTGAGTTTAAAGCAATTTGACACATCATAACCATCCTTTTTTACAATAGGTATAACTCATCTTCTCCTTGTCTCCGCCTATCATAGAACCACCACAACCTCATCCTCCTTGCACAACAAAGGCCATGGCTTCAGCCCTTTCCTCCAGGACTCGACTTATGTTCTTATGTCGTTCCTCTTTGATCACCATTTGATATGTCTTGCTAAGAGATATGAGTGGTTCCATGCTCAAGATATTTGTCCGAAGGCTACCAAACATGACTCTATCTAGTCCCAACAAAAATTCATGAGTTTTCTCAATTTCAACCTTCTCCCAGTATTGTTTTGCCAAGTTACAAGAGCATCCCCCACCAGTACACTAAGGTATGTTACGAAAACCATCATACTAATCCCATAAAGCTTTCAAACGACCATAATAACCAGTTACGGTTTAACCCATTTATTTGTAATTTCCTGTGGCCTTTTTCAACTTATGGACAAGCATTGCATTCCAACATCAAATCTAATTTTCAGATCATCCCACAATTCACACACATTATCCATATATGCTATATTAGATCGCAAGTCACTATCAACAAAGGTCATAATCCATTTTACCAATATAAAGTTCACACTAAACAAATCTTCCAAATCTTCTGCATTATTAATAGGTTGTTTTATTGTCCCATTAAGAAAACCAAGTTTTCATTTTGCTCATAAAGCATTTTTCATGTCCGTAGCCCATTCACGATAATTTGACTCACCTTTGAAAGTGACCCCACACACATTCAAGCCAGGTATGTTTGAGTTGTGCAAGAAATAAGGAGACGATGGGTCATTAATTTTTCATCATTGCTCCTCTTTTTTACCGCCATCACCACCGGTTATTTAGTGAGAGTTCTCTCCTTCCTTTGACATTGTTGACACTCTGTGTTTAGCTCCTCACATAATTTTTCTATTTTTTCGTGTTTAAACCTAGTCACAGGTTGACTCTGATACCATGACAAGAATTGAGGGCTAATGTGTCTACCTTCATTAATGTAGGAATAAAAGTTATATACAACAAAGTGTTTGTGAAAAAGAAGGAAACTATCATCGTAAAATCTCCTAGAATATCTCTATCTAAATATATATAACAAAAAAGATATACATAAGAGATACATATAGATATACATATATATGTTGCCTAATAGTACCATTTTATAAACGTTAATATGTGTTAAGCAAGTTTTAATCTATTTAAAAGCCTTAAAATTCCACAAAGGCACGGGTCACGAGTGTAGTATAAGAGGTGTCAATCCCTCAGGGAGTTGGTGAACTAATCGAATTCTAAGTTGTCTAAAGCCTAAAGGATAATTAAAATGAAAAAAATAAAAAAAAAAGTAAAGGCGAGAATTTGGAATGATAGAAACAAGAATTCTAGATGAAGCAAGTAAATTAAATTGAGCATTACCAATTTGACAATTGAAAATCAACCAAGAAGAATTGAGCGATTATGAAGGAGGGGCATTTATCCTATCATCAATACTAATCTAGTCATTTGTATGTTAATATGGTGTCAATAGACTATCGAGGGATAGATTACTCTCTCTTAAGTTATAATCACTAAGTCCTAAATGAAAAATCCCTAGTTAAATCGAGTAACTGAAAATGTAATCTTTCAATTAACGATCAATCCACAACCTAATTAGTTCTTAAGTGTTGTAATGAACAACCGAGCCTTACACGAGATCTCTCTCTGTACAAATTACTGATTTGATTAATTATGTGGTCTATCAAGTCGCTTAACTCTCATTAATCTAACCCAATCATTCTTATTCGATTCATCCTTTTATTTTATTACTGAAACATGTAAGTTCTGCAATTAATCACAACACCCATTCAATTAACACAAAAGATAACTATATTAACATTTAATCAATTCAAAATACCTAAAGAGTTTAGAACATCATCCAATCTAAACCTGTTGGGCCCCATTTTCGGAGCCTAACCTTCGGAAAAATCATCAGACTTATCATTATCGGTCGTCTTCTCAACACTTACACATATACCTGCTTCGGGGCTATTAGTATAACTTTTCCTATAGGCGTCCAAACTAGGGTTTCTTTGGATAGATTTAAAGAGGACTTCAAGAACTACAATTTTTATGAAGACCTCAAAGACCAACTTTATCTTCTGAAGGATTGAAAATGGGACAGAAGATATGCGGTGAACAGTGACCCAGAAGAAGTTTGGGACACACAGATGATGTTTTACAATTGCCATAACTTTCTCTAGAGGGATCGGATCAAGGTATTCTTTATATGGTTTGAAAGAGGATTTCAAGATATACAACTTTTATGAAGACCACAAAGGTCAATTCTATCTTCTGAGGGGTCAACAATGGGACAGAAGATAACCATGAACAGTAACTCAGACGATAGTGTGAACAGTGGCACATACGAAGTCTTGTGTAACACAGACGTAGTCTGTGAACAGTAATACAGGCGAAGTCTGTGAACAGTAACACATACGAAGTCCACGAACTGTAACACAGACGAAGTTTGAGAACAGTAACCCAGACGAAGTCTGTCAACAGTAACACAGACAATAGCGCTATCAATAACACAAACGATACTCTGTGAACAGTAATACAGACGAAGTCTGTGAATAGTAACATAGAGGATATTCTTCAACGTATATTACTTCCTAACTCCTTCTTATAATCATTGGCCTATAATTTATCTTCTATGTTCTATCGCCCGTGGTTGACTTTTATCTTCTGTGTTTGATCATTTATCGTCTGTGGTCTATCTTCTATGTTTAATCGTCTGTAGTTGACTTTTATCTTCTGTGTTGACCATTTATCTTTTGTGGTCTATCCTCTATGTTCTATCGTCTATGTGATAACTTGTCCTCTGTGTTCTGACGTCATCACAGACGATACTTCTATACTCTATTCATCCTTTCCTCTGTGTTCTGACGTTAGCACAGAGGATACTTCTACTCATCAATCTTCCTTGCCTCTGTGTTCTGACGTCATCACAGAGGATACTTATACTCTCCAATCCTCCTTGCCTCTGTGTTTTGATGTCAGCACTGAGGATACTTCTACTGTATTTCTCCTTTGCATCTACCTTATTTATTGTAATACATTATCCTTCTCAACTGCTCTCATTTATTCCAAACTCATGTCAGAAACACCTAAACATAATCATTAATCGTTTCTCACGTCTCAAAATTATTTTGATCTACATATGCAACGTGAAGCTTAACCGAGATCATAATCATGCGCAAAATTATACATACACATTTCATTCATCCCCAAAATGAGTATTTGTTTTACAAGGCTTTAATAACCTTACAAGTCATAATACATCAGTACACTTAGACTAATACAACTTAAAAGGTGGCTAAAGCCTTAGTTATCAAAAATCAATTTTAAGGGTTATAAAAGAATATTTGCAGATTGGGGGCTGCCTTGTGTCCTGAATTACTCACTCTCTTGTGCTTCACTTGAATTAGACAGAATTTGGAGGGGGTGAGCTTAAAGCTCGTGAGTAACAGGTTTATAACTTGGAAACAAGCAGAAAACCTTTTTGCACAGTTAAAACATATTCAGTTACAAATCATGCATGCATTCATCTTTTCAAACAAATCATGAACACATCAGAATGGTTCGGGTGGATCTAAAACAGAACGTACTACACATTTCCCATACGGGTCCTGTGTAGCCGTGAACAGAACGTACCATCGCAATTCTACTTAATGGTCTTGCGTAGCCGTGAACTTATGGGAGTCCATGAAGGAGCTTCATGCCACTAGCGGGTAGGCGGGAGAAGCCTTTAGACAAGTGCACTTGATTTAACTTAGGGGACCACCACAAACTCACATAACACATATATTTCATGATCTTGAAAACTTACTGCCTAAATGACAATTCTTGGAATCTTGCTTTTCATATCCGAAACATGGTTTCATAAAGTATGCAACTTTTTAAAGAAAACATTTTTGTATGTAAAACATGCAGCAACGTATAACACTTTGTGCTATACCAAACAAGAACATACAAATGCACATTTTTTCAGTAATCGAAATCATTGAAAGAAAAACATTTATGGCTTATTACTTTATCATAAAACTGTAACCCACCTAAAAATTCATGCTTGCTTAGGTATCTGACTTAAAGATGCCTTTCCTTTTGATTTCCTTGCCTCTCTTGAACCCCTCCTTGATTTCCTTCATAAAGACACAACTCCCATTCAACAAAAATCCGGATTTGACTAACTTATAATGCACTTTCACTAAAATAAATTTTAGAATACTTAACCCATATATTTCTTAAGCTCTTTGAACCAAAACCTTTCAAAACTCCAATAGATAAAAAGACTTACCGTGAATCCTCACCAATTAATGAGATTGTTGGCTCTAAAGAAAGCTCCTTCCTTCCTCTTTCTTTTAACCCTCTTGAGTACTCTCAGATTCTCTCTTTAAGCCTTAGAAAAATTGTGACCTAGTTCAAAACTCTATTCTTTTTATTCTTCACCAAAACCTCTCTTCTTCTTTTCTTTCTTTTCTTTTCTCTCCCATTCACGTTTTTTTCACTCTTCTAAGATAACAAGGCTACAATTTCTTTCCCATTTTGCCCTTAATGAGTCCAAAAGTCCACTTTACCCTTCCTTATAAACTTAGGCTCTTTTGATACTTAAGTCACATGCCAAAAATGCCCTCAATTCATTCTTATACATTTATTCCATAAACTATTATGCTTAATTTAACGAAAAAAATTTCGGGGGCCAACAAAACCCATAATCATCATCACATTCATCATATACATTCAAAGAAAAGAATAACAAGATGAAATGGAAATGTAACTTGGAAAGGATCGGGACGGCCCGGGAATGTAGCAGCTGCAACAGCCCACTCCTTTCTCTCATCTTCTTCATCTTCTCTGTTCTTTCTTGAAGGTTTTTCAAATGTAGCAAAATGGAGGTTCCCTTTTAGGGTTACATCTTTTTCCCTTATATAATCTTTCCAATTAGGGTAACCTTAGGGTCTTTTTCGGGTTTGAAAAGTCCGAAAAGTCCCTCGAAAACTGAAATGAGGAACGTTGTGCTCATGTTCTATTGCGTAGGCCACTATCGTGGTCCATAGTGCCACGATCGTGGACTCCTTATTTGACTCTCTATCACGATTGTAACAGAACATGCCACGACTGGTTCTAGGTCCGGCCCTTCTTCGAATCTTCTCTATTTTTCAATACTTGCTCTAAAACACTAACAAACTCATTAAGACACCTTAAATATATAAAATTAAAGCTCAAATGCATACTCTAACCCACAAAACGCTTAAAACATAAATATCTACTAACTAATATATTTCTAATCTAAACACACACTAAACAATCAAATTAACAACTAAATACAAACTAAACTACCTACAGAAACACGATGCATTCTACAACTATCAATATGCAAATTTATAATTTGCATTATGTTTTGTTTACAAATTTTTGTTGCGTATGCAAAAATGAAAATGCAATATATAATATAAACAATTAAATATTGATATAATCAAAAATTAAATTTCATAACAATCACGTCAACATTTAGGTACCCAAAATTACAATCGAAAGTACTACATGTCATAGATTAATGGCATCGTGACAAAAACTAAGCGAAATTAAATTTAAAGGTGTAAATCATACAATCTTGTAAATGTTAAGTTGCAAATTTACAATGTATAATATGTTTTGTTCACAAATTTTTGTTAAATAGACAATAATAACAATGTTATATGTTTTGTTTTAATAAAATAAATATTTAAAATTTAATAAAATTTAAAAATAAATTTTATAACAACTTCATTAATATTTATGTAGGTAGAATTGGATAGCTAGCATACCACGTATCATAGATTAATGATATCGTAAAAGAGATATGACAAAAACTTACTAGGATTAGATTCGAGTGTGCTAATCATGTCATTTTGTATCTGTAAAAGTTAAAGATACAAAAGTTATTTTAGAGTTATGTCAAAAGTTAAGAGTTGAATTACATATTTTTTATTAATATATTAACAAAATTAAAAAATTTCATAATAACCTCCTACATCCATATAGCTACATTATCATACAACTGATATGCTATGTGTCACCGCTTAATAATATTGTAATGAATCAGTGCAAATTGTATTGTTGTATAAACGATATAATACAAATTAATATTCAAAGTAATGATGGTAGGAGGTCAATTGCCAGTCCTAACATCCAGTGGAAAAATAACGAAAGATGTTTTTGTGTAGGTCTAGTAGTTATATACAAAGAAGCAAAACCCTAGTCGCCACGAAAAGCACTTGAAGATTTTTGGGGGCGAAAGAAGGTGAAGATGCAGATATTCGTGAAAACCCTAACGGGGAAAACTATAACCCTTGAAGTTGAATCAAGCGACACCATTGACAATGTCAAAGCTAAGATCCAGGATAAGGAAGGTATTGCTTTCTACGTTTCACTTTTTTTCATGGAAGTTTCGTTTATTTTAAAACTGGAGTTTCTGTGGGTTGGTTGTTTAGGTATTCCTCCTGATCAACAGAGGCTGATTTTCGCTGGAAAGCAGCTGGAGGACGGCCGCACGCTTGCTGACTATAACATCCAGAAAGGTTAGTTTTTATTTAAAGTGAGAAATTTGTTTACTGGAATTCGACTTCATATTGATTTTTGAAGCCAAAGCTGGCTACTTGTTTGTGAATGATAACCGAATTCTGCCATTTGTAATTAGTAATTGGGTTTTATTAAAGTTTTAGATGAATCTCCTGTTTTCGAAAACTTCCTTTAATTGTTTCTGAAGTAAATTTGATATCATGGTTTTGAAAAATTCTCGAACTTACCTTATTTATCAGACAATTTGGTATCTTCACATCGGCCTATACAAGTATAGGCAATTGAAATGAATTTGTCTATTTTTTATGTAGGATAATATCGTATAATTGATTTTGGTGTGTTTTGTGCTTGAGCAGAGTCAACCCTGCATTTGGTATTGAGACTTCGCGGTGGCATTATTGAGCCATCCTTGATGGCTTTGGCCAGGAAATATAACCAGGACAAGATGATCTGTCGCAAGTAAGTAAAACAGTTTACAAATTTGTTAGTGTGAAATGGGGGTGGTGGGTTGTTGTAGTTATATAATCATTTTATTTGAGATTATTTTGTGAGAACAATGTCTGTTAGGACCATCATCAAGTTATCAAAGCAGCCATGAGCCACACCAACTTACTTTTGTATTTTAAGCTTACCTTTCTTGAGATTTGAGCGCCTTATGTATCGATATCACCTATTTTCAGTAAAAAAAATATTGAAGACTGCAGTACTATTTTATGCTTCCTATTGATGAAGTGGATAAAAGTTGCTTCCTCTCTTTCATGACCTTTTCTTAGTTACTAGTTGATATAATGTAAATTAGACACCCCTTTTGTTTCTGAACATTTTGATTGATCTCTTTGTATTCTAGTGATGTGGAGGTTGTTGTGTCAGGGTTTTATCATCAATTATAAGGTTTTGTAGTTATCGAGTGACATATTAATTAAGCTTTCTGGTTCGTTTGATAGAAAATGTTGCATTGTGGTGTCCAAGATCTAACTTATGGAAAGTTATGTTATGCAGATGTTATGCACGCTTGCACCCTCGTGCTGTTAACTGCAGGAAGAAGAAATGCGGGCACAGCAATCAGGTAAATCATAGTTGGAGTATATGTTGTCACCAAATTTTATATGACGTCCTATCACTGTTTCTACTATTGATTCACGTCATGTTCTCTGCTGCAGCTGAGGCCAAAGAAGAAGATCAAGTAAACTGTTAATCTGGATAATAGATTTCTGCATTTAGTAGTTGATGTGATGATGTACTGGAATTTTATTGTCTTTGAACATTTTGCTATGGTGGCTTTGATCCAGCCCTTCTGGAATTATTTGTCCATGTTATCTCAAGGTTTTGCACTGCTGTTATAATTTTCAATCCTTATCCAATCTTTTGTAGCACTCACACGTCTTCTGCGCTCATTCTAACCCTTTTCTCCAGTACAAATTATTTGAGTCGATACCTAGCACTAATCATGACTATTCAAGGGAATTGGGTGTCAGTTGTATGACTGGATGACTGGTTCTTGATATAATTGTCGAGCTTTGATAGTGGTTGAAACCTTGCAGCTACTCGACGGTATTTAGCGTGATGGAGCTTACAGTCATGTTGCCAGTGCCGCTGGATGGTTTAGCTTGACATAACAGGTCAGTGGTAAAAGGCCCTATTGTCCCTTTGACAAGGGGACGGGGAAACTGGGGGTCGCTCAGTGGACTACTTGCCGTTTGCCATTTAACGATCTTAACAAGTCAAATCATAATTTGTTAAAAAAAAGGCAAAAAAGTGTAAGTTTAGCCTTAATAAAAAAGAAATTAAATGCAAAACTTTTCAACGATAACAGCCTAGTCTAGTAAAAGTTCTGCTGTAAAAGAGTTTAGGGAAGTTGTAATATTACGTAACTAGTATACAGAGGTCGCAAGGGAAGCAACAACTAAGGGGGTGTTTGCTTCCATTTTTTATTTTAGTTTTTAGTTTTTATTTTTAAATTTAGTAAAAAAATATGTTTGTTTGAGTTTTCAGTTTCTGTTTTTAGTTTTGATTTCTTCCTATTTTCAAAAATTATGAAAATTATAAAAAGTAGTTTTTGTTTCCTACTTCTATTTTTTTATTATCTGATTTATTATTATTTAAATATGTATTATTTAATTATTTAATTATTAATAAAATTTAAGAATAAACTAATTCAAGATTATATATTTAATAAATTAAAATTAATTATCAATAAAACTTATGAATAATTTAATTTTTATAATTAAATTATATGTAATTAAATT
>JANQBM010000220.1:11898101-11916332 GCA_025594535.1 Erythroxylum domingense | reverse complement strand
ATTATATAAGAGATTAAATAAATTTATTTAATTAAAAATAATTTATCTTTAAGTTTTATTTAATATGTAATTATTATCAGTGATAAAAATATAACTACATTAACAACTAAACAGGTTTTTGTTTTTGTTTGAAAGAAAAACACAAACAAAAAACTGAAAATTAAAACTAAAAATTAAAACAGAAAACGGTCTCTAAGTAAATAAAGAAAAGACGATGTTGTGTAGCAGTCTTTCTATTATTTCGTATTGTAATTTTAGGATACGTATGTTAGGTTTTGTCATATGTAATAGGACATACGTTTTTATAGATGTGACAAATTTAAGGCAACGAGACAACGTCAATCAATATCATTGTTTGTTATGCTCTTACGAATTCTCTAACTTCTAACGAACCCTAACACAGTTCTCGTCTCTTTCTCTGCACTCATTTTTGCATAATAACTTTTGGTACGAGTCAGTCAAGCCTCGAAGTCATAATGGCACTAGAAGAAGGAATGAAGATATTGCTAGAAACCAAATGAGAAATGAAAAATTGCTAATGGAGAATTAGGCACGAACGGAAAAACAGGAGAAGGAACTTGGAGAAACTGGGTAATCATAAAGAGGAACTTCTAGTAAGCATAGATGAGAACTTTTGCAAGGACGTGGCCAGAATTGAGGGATACATGATGCCATCAAGGTCCAGTAAAATATAATTCCCAACCGTTGAAGGGAAGGATGCAAAGAATTGGATCTATAAGTGCGAATAGTTTTTCGTGCTAAATCGTACACTAGACATGATAAAAACAAGGGTCGTTTATATTCACCTGGAAGAGCAGCACAAGATTGGTATCAACAGGTAAAGAGACACAAAAACAACACTAAAGAGCTGAACTGGAAGGAGTTTGCATTGGCGTAAGGGAGCGCTTTGATGAAGAAATACTTGAGGACCCATTGGGGATTTCAAGGAGCTGCGCCAACAAGGAACTGTTCAGGAGTATCGTGCACAGTTTGACAAACATTTTAACAAATTGGCGCTTACAGTTACAGAGGAGTACCTTATAGCACTCTCCCTTAAAGGGCTTAAGTTGGAACTAGGACTAATGGTTAAACTGCTAGATGCTAAAAGTCTCCAACAAGCCTACGTACTCACCAGGAGACAGGAAGCTGTGCTAGCAGCCAATATGACTTCCAATGGCCAAAAAGGAACCTACAAGGTATTGGGATTGAGTTCTGGGAACCGCCGCGGAAGGGAACTTTCTCTTTCTGGAGATCAAACAAAATAACCTAATGGTAAAGGTCTACTACTATTACCCAAGACTCCAAGGATTCTTTTCCAAGCAAAAACCACAAGGAACCAGTAAATAATTTGATGATAAATGATAAACGATTATTTCACTATATTTATATAATTGTGATGTAGAATGGAAGAATTGAAATAACCTTTTACTTACACAGCTGTGTATTTTGATAGTGTAAGTCACTATAATCGTGTGAAGCTTCAACGATATAATTTTTGACTGTGTGAAATTACACGCCTGTGTATGTTGCCCGCAACACGAATTGAGGTGTTTTTGGAGATATATGGTCACCTACAAGACTATGTAAATGCTTGTGTACATTCCAAAAACCTTAGTTTATTGATATATAAGGATATTATTAAGGCTACATAGAATGTTGCCGTTGAGAGCGAATTAGATTTATAAAGAAGCAATTAGTAGTCGTCAGAGACACCTAAAAAGGAAGAAGAAACATAAAAAGGGACAACAAGTTTTCCAAGGAAAAGAAGAAAAGAATACTAGATTATGTTCTCAACTCCTTATTTCCTTATCGTTAAATATTCATGATGATTTGATTTGGATATTTAGTTACATTCATGGATTGCTAAATTCCTCATTTTAGGAATTACACTTGAATTATTTGTTAAACTGTATACTCTTATGCTTCTGATGTTTATCATTTTATAATCAATTTGGATTGACAGATTGAGTTGATTTACTTATGTTGTGTTGCGTAGTGAGAGCTAGTACTACAATAGACCTATAAACATCAGGTTAATAGACAATTAAAGAGATATCTTAATTGTTTATTAGTTATCCATAGGATTACTTAAAATCCAATTAATTAGTTAGGAATAGCTTTGTGAGATCGAGAGGTTGCAACTCAAATTTTATCTAATTTAACTGGGATTACTTGATTAGATCTTGAGAGAAGGTAATCATAATTATAGGACATCTATGATTAAGTTTAATTAAATCAAGAAGATAAAGGGAAAACAAATAAGGATAAAAGTAATTCCTAGCTTTCTTTTTTAATCAATCAACCAATTTCATTGCTACCAAGTAAATAGTTGCATATAGTTTATTTATTAATTCTTTTTTAATTTTTAATCAATCATTTTATTGTTGACCTTTAACAAAGTTTAAAAGAATTGTTAGGTGATTATATAATGCTCGTGGGAGCGATATATTTTATACTATAAGATGAGATATGTACACTTGCAGTATTGAAAGTTTTTTATATAAAACTATTAACAAGTTTTTGGTGCTGTTGTCTAATGAGAATGGTTTGTACTATGGTAGCTCTGAATTTAGACGCGATGAAAAACATGCACATGGTATATAGACGGCGATGACCTACAAGAGATATCTATCGCTTAATTCCAAATTAGGAGCAGACAGGGATCACCTACACATAGCTAAGCAGCCACCTCAACCAAACTCACTGCCATTCTATATGAGAGGAGTAATACAAGAGGAGGCTGGTGCGAAATTACCTAGGGCGTCGACACCACCCCAGGACTAGCTGAAGATAGATCGATTGGAGAAACATATAAGGCAGATCTTGGGTGTTCAGTGTACTATCCGAGCATAAAAGGTGGTGCTAAATGAGCAGATAGAGCAAGTCAAAGCACATGGTAGATGCATGGCAGAGCAGATCGAGAGGAGATAGGCCTATGATAGGGCACTGTTGGAGCAGATTAAGAGGTAAGAAGCCTATGATAAATGGAAGAAGGATGTTTTGATGCCGATGGTAGGATATCTTGGGATATCCATCTCACCTTTTCCATCTGGAGTGGCTGCATCATCTTCAGCTCTACGATAGTATGAGACTCCACGACTCGAGGATCCTCTAATGACAGATATGTCAGACTCACCGAGGGACTAATAGATGCTTTATTTTGGTTTTTCTTTTTGCATTTTTTCTTATTTTCCTTATTGTTTTATTTTGTTTGAACATTAGTGCAATGTTTTTTATGCTATTTTATTTTTATTTTCATTTTCTTTTATCTTTTTATCCCTTTTTTTATATTTTTACAATAAAGGATGTATCTAATATAGGATGGACTATTCATCAAATGTTAGAACCTTTTACCTCTTATTATTCAGGGTAGTACCAATCATGCCTTTCTCATTTTTTGTCTTTTATTGTGCTTTATTTTTATGTGCTTAAATTGTGTAAAATGGGGATAATGTACAAATTTAAGTATAAGGAAGAGGTTTCAAATTTATTAAGTTTATTATAATCCTTTTTAGTTAATCTTATTAACTGATATCCCAAATTAGTTAAAATATGTCCAAAATACTTTAGATCATCATTGTTTATTGAATTGTATTAATATGAAATGAATGAACGTTGTAATAGATTTGCTTTTATAAGTTATACTTTTAGAAATCATTAAGTTAATCAATTTGAATTAAAATTGTATATTATTTACACACAAGATCATTTTTGTGAGTTTTTGAGCTTGACAACAAATATATAGTTATTTATGCTCTTTTAGGAGTAACCAATTTTGAGACATAGCCTTTTCACTGATTATAACCACATTATTAGCTTTTACTTTATTTTTCTTAAAGCCTTTTATTATTATTTTTGCACCCTGAAGGCTATTTACATTTACTTGATTGCTTGAAACTCAAAATTTGAAAAGGTTCAATGTTTCTTTAATTGTTGGTACATGATGATTACTCGAAAAAAATATGTTGCAAACATATAAAAATTTAAAAGAAATATAAAAGTAGTGTTAAAGTTATGGTACCAATAGAATTGCGGTGTAAAGGACTTACAATTTGAAGAACTAAGTTGCATGTAATTTTGTTTATGTTAATTTTATTCCTTGTTTATTATCCCTATCATACCCTAACCTAAGTCTCATTAAAACCTTGTAATAAGACCTTTTGATTTTTGTTTCTAATTTAAATATAAGTGGTGGAGATATATTTTTTTTGCAAGCTTATGGTTAAAAATCCTTCTATGCATTAATTTAAGAGTTCTTACATTTTTCACCTTAAAAACTTTGAGTGCATCTAGTGAATCCTTGGTGAGGGTATAAAAAAATTATGCTTTTGATTTCAAAAAGATTATCTATGTGAATGCTCTTAATATTGACTTATGAAGGTTGGCTTTAAAATGTCTTGAATCTAATTGTATGTTAATTTTATTGATATGAGATAATGGTTTAGAGTATTGATGGACAGGCTGAGGTTAATAAATGATGAATGTTTATATGTTTGATGAATTAACTTATGATTTGCTTAAGGAAAGTTTAAGCGTGGGGATGTTTGATAAACAATTATTTTACTATATTTATATACTAATATTTAGGGTGTTTTGCTTGTTATTTAATAGCTTTATAGACTAAAAGGAGAAGAATTCAGATGAAATCAAGACATAGAATGGAAGAATTAAAGCAACCTTGGACTTACATAGTCGTGTAAATTAACCGTGTAAGCCACTGTAACCGTGTGAAGCTCCACAGACATAATTCCTACATGTGTGGAGTTACACGATTGTGTATGTTGCCATGTAAGTCTCTATGACCATGTAAAGTCACGGAGTGAGGTGTTTTTGGAGATACACAGTCACCTACATGATTATGTAAGTGTTCTTATATATCTTAAAAACCCTAGCTTATTGATATATAAGGATATTATAAAGGATACATTGAAGGAGGAAAATGAGAGTGAATTAGATTCAGAAAGAAGCAATTAGGAGTGATCAGAGACACCTAAAACGGAAGAAGAAACGCAAAAGGGGCAGGAGATTTTCTAACATAAGGAAAAGAAGAAAAGAATTCTAGATTTTGTTCTAAACTCTTTTCTTTTTTCCTTATTATTGTTAAATATTCACGATGATTAGATTCAACTTTTTAGTTATATCCATGGATTGCTAAATTTCTTATTTTAGGAATTACTTTTGAATTATTTTTTAAACTTTAGACTTTTAATTTAATGAGTATGCTTGTGATGTTTATCGTTCTATAATCAATTTGGATTGAGAGATTAGGTTGATTTACTTGTGTTGTGTTGTACAATAAGAGCTGATACTATAACAGACCTATAAACATTAGATTAGTAGGCAATTAAAGAGAGATCTTAATTGTTTATTAGTTATCCATATGATTGCTTCAAATTCAAGTAAGTAGTTAGGAGTAGCTTTGAGAGATAGAGAGATTGCAACTCAAATCTTATCTATTTCAATTGAGATTACTTGATTATATCTCGATAAAAGGTAATTATAACTATAGGATATCTAGGATCAAATGAGATTAAATTAAGAAGGTAAAAGGAAAACAAATAAATATAGAAGTAATTCCTAACCTTCGTTGTTGATCAATTAACCAATTTCATTGCAGCCTAGTAAATAATTGTACATAGCTTATTTATCAATTCTTTCTTTTTAGTTAACCATTTTATTATTTACCCTAAAAAAATTTACACGAATTTTTGTGTGACTATATAATCCTCGTGAGAATAATATCTTTTATACTGTAAAATATGGTATATATTTTTGTAGTATTGAAAGTTATAAAACTACCCACAATAAGTGGGCTAAGGATCTATTTTTAGTGTGACGAATAATAAATTCTCGAGTATAAATGTAAGAAGAAAAAAAATTTCAACTACTGATGGTGGAGGAAGAAGAGAAGAGTGAGTGACTTTAGACGTACATACAAAGGAGGAAGAAGAAGTATCACTTCCTAATATCTCATTCCAAGAAATGAAGAGGATAGAGAATGTGGAGACTATAAATAGATGAGATTGGAAGGCAAACCTGAAGGAAGATCTTTACAAATTGTAATTGATAGTGGGAGCACCTAAACTCTGTGGATGAAGTCAACACTAAAAGGAGCCAAGGAGGATAAAGTGTTGGCGTTTCATATCACTACAGGAGGCGAATTGAAGTTGAGATTCCATTAATGATATAAAAGATTTATATGGAGTATGAATGGAACTAAATTTGTGATCGATGCATGGGTGATAATTTTGGGGGGTTACAACATTATATTAGGTATGTAGTGGCTTATAAAACTAAATGATGTGCTCTGAAGCTTTCGAACATGCACTATAAAATTTGAGTGGGAGGGTGACTGGGTTACACTAACAAGGAACCACACTAAAGAAGGCAAAATAATCTTTAGAAAGGAATTGAGAAACTGCTAAATAGGAATCAACATAGGCTGCTGTATATGTTACAACTCATATACCAACTAGAGTGTCACATGTAGGATCTCACATTTGAAGATCAAATGGAGACATATGGAGAACTTCACAGCCTATTGGCATAATTCAAGGAATTATTCATGGAGCCAAACACCTTGCCCCTGTATCGGAATTGTGATCATTGCAATAGATTGGAATTTGGAATGGAATCCATCAATATCTAACCCTACAAGTACTTGAGAGAGTAAAAAAACTCAATAGAGACAGTTGTATAAGAATTGTTTCAGCAAGGGTTCATTTGAAGGAGCATCAGTCTATATAAATCCCTGATAGTACTGGTAAGGAAGAAAGATATATATTAGAGCTTTTGGACATGTTGATAGAAGAGCCTTTACGAAGAAGCATATGTAAGGCAATATCGACTTCTATAGGTACTGTCAATGTTGTAGAAAATTATAAAAAGAAAAAGGAAGACAACTTGCCAATACAAGCTGTCTACAACTTGCACAAAGCAAGCTAGGAGACAACTTGCATTAGCAAGCTATCCATAGCTTACTTAAGGTGGTGGAGGGTCTATAAATTGAACCTTCCTCCCTCTTTCATTATTAAATGCATGATATGTATATGTGGTAAATGGAAGCTCTAATCTTCTTCTTTCTTTTTCCCTTCTTCCACAACTTCAAAATCACTCTTTAAACTAAGAAAATTGGAAAACTTAGTTAACTTTCTCTTCTTTTCTTCTTCTCCCATGATTTTCTCTCCTTCTTCTCTTCAATTTCGTTTTTATTCTTATTCAATTATAAGATAACACTTCTTTTCCCCTTTTTACCCTTAATGAGCCCAAAACGTCCATTTTACCCTTCCTTATAAGCTTATGCTCTTTTAACCTTAAGTGACCCTATAAAAAAAATAACCTTCAACCTTCTTATTACTTAATACAACTAAACTATACAATAAAATCCTACTAATATTAACATGATAATTAACTCCAAGAATAAATCTATTATGACCTCATAATTTATTTAAATCATGCTTAACAACTCCATTCATTCTAAGGCCAAAATTGAAATTCCATAAAATATCATGCTTAACTCAATAAAAATATTTCGGGGGCCAACACAATCTTATTCTATTTACATTCATTTTAACTTCACTAGCTAATAAGATACTTGAGGAGGGACCATGGCATAAAGGGAAGCAACCTCTCTTATTGCAAGCTTGACAGCCAAGTTTGAACTTGGAAAATATCAAAATTCAAAATTTTCCTCTTTGGATTAACTTTCATGGAATACCTCTTGAGTATTGGACTACACAAGGCCTCTATGCCTTAGCTAGCTTCATTGGAAAGCTCCTTTGCATGGATGAAAACACTGCTAAGAAGAGAAGAATTGGGTATGCTCGCATATGTGTTAGTATGGAATGTCCAAGGAGTTGCCAACCAAAGTTCCTATCATGAAGTTGGGTGAAGGTAACAAGCTTTATAAAGATAGTGTTGCAATTTCCTATCAATTGACACCCGCTAACAAGTCAGACGATAAGGTATGGAAAGCTACTGGCTGTCTCTTCAAATATGGAACTTACCATGAATTGATCAACACTAAAATTTCAGGTGAGGTGCTAGCTGTTATCACACAATGTATGGATGATAATGTAACTTCAATGAATGCCGATGATTCCATAGTCACTAATGGTTTATGTAATATTAAATTGGACAAAATTGAACCATATTTTAAGGTAGACCAATCGAAGATCAACACAAAGATACAGATGGAGAGTTCTACCCACCATTCACCAAGACATGCCAAAGAATATCAGACTTCTCAATTAGTTTCCCAAGCTAATGGTCCAGCTATTTTTGAGGTTTCTTCATAATTTTTCTTCTAATGACAAGTCCCAAAATTCTTACCACTAATATTAAGCTAGACCAATCCAAGATGAAAACAAAGATACAGCTGAAGAGTTCCCACTATTCATCGACACATGCCAAAGATAATCAGACTTCTCAAACTAATGATATATCTATTTTGGAGGGTTCTTCAGAATTGTTTCTTCCAGTGATAGCTCCTGAAATTCTTGCCACTAATCAGACCACTAATGTATTCTATTTTGGTGATCTCATCCTCCCTCTCATACTTACAAAATCGATTGGTGTAGAAGCAAGTTATGAAGGACATAAAGACCAAATCATCATGGTGGAAAAAAGAAAGATCCCAAAGGGGCAAGGGTAAAGGCTCCAAAAGTAAGTTTTAATATATCCATTGTAGTTTGGAATGTATGTGGATTAAATTGCACTATTAAAGAAGCTACTTTAAGGGATTTTTTCTTGAGGGAAAAGCCTCTAGTTGTAGGGTTACTTGAAATAAAAATAAAGTCTTGGGGCCTCAATGGAAAATGCATTCCAATCATTCTCATCATCACTATAGAAGAATTATCATATGTTATAGAGAGGATGCTACTCGAGTAAATGTTCTCAATGCAGCCAATTAGGTTATGCATCTCCAATTTCATTTTTGCTAGATAAAACTAATATCCTTATCTCCTTTATATATGCTAGTCACTTCGTTTTTTAGAGGAAGGATTTATGGAACAAATTGATCCATTTTAGCAGCAACACCGACAAACCATGGATGTTATGTGGTAATTTCAATTCAATCATGTATAGATTTGAATCTCAAGGTAATTGCAATCTTAAAAACTTCTCAGATGATTTCCCTATATGTATGGAGAAGCTAGTAGTAATGAATTTGAAACAAATTGGAAACCAATTCTCCTGGTCCAATAAGCAAAACTCTACTTGGTTCATAAGGAAGAAATTAGATCTAGCTCTTATTAATGCTAATTGGTTAGCTCAGTTCCCTAACAACATTGCCAATTTTAGAGATCCTTTATTCTTAAACTACACTCCTATCATCATCCTTTTCTCAAAAAGGAGCTCGTTGATATCCAGAAACTTTGTGCTATCTCTCCACAAGACCTTATTTTACTTTTCAAAGAAAGTTCTATCCTATTATATGCTAGTAGTTAGCAATCATTCCTCCTTGCTCCAGCAAAGAGCAAGAAGTAATTGACTCAAAGATGGTGAAACATATACCAAAATTTTCTTCAATACCATCCTAGCTAGAAGAAACCAAAGTAAGATTAGGTCAATTGCCAATCATATGAGAGAGCAATTGTAAATCTGAATGATATCCAATTAGAAGCTATAAGTTATTTCTCTTCTTTGTTTGACACTTCTAAATGTAGCCCTTGTATTGACCTTATAGATATAGTCACTACGAAGATATCTCAGGAGGATTCTATACTCCTTACTAAACTGATTAAAGACAATGAAATTGAGGATATTGTCTTCAAGATGGATGGTATGAAAGCTTCTGGACCAGATGGGCTAAATGGTTTCTTTTTCCAACAATCTTGGAATATCATTAGGACTTATGTCAAACAGGCGGTTCATGATTTTTTTTATCAATGGCAAGTTTCTCAAGAAGATTAATAGAACTTTCCAATGTTTAATTCCCAAAGGTACTCATCCTTCCTCTTTCAGTGAGCCACATTGCTTGCACCAATTTTCTATACACAATCATATCTAAGATCTTTGCTGCCCGATTGAAAAAGTTACTCACTCCATTTATTAATGACAACAAAAGTGCCTTCATAGGCAATAGACAAATTGGTGACAATATTTTCATTGTTCAAGAACTGCTAAAGGGCTATTCAATATCCAATGCTTATGTTAATTGTACTATTAAAGTTGATTTCTTCAAAGCTTTTGATAGTGTGAGTTGGAGTTTTCTTTGGAAGGTATTGGAGGCCTATAAATTTCCAACAATATTCAGCAAGTAGCAAAAAGAATGCATTTACACTTCTAACTTATCTGTCTTAATCAATGGAGGTCCATCTACTTCTTTTCAGGAAATTAAGGGGATTAGGTAAGGAGGTCCTCTCTCCCCCTATCTGCTCATACTTTATAAGGAAATTCTAAATTCCATCATCAAGCTTGAAGTGGAGGCTAATCTCAACTTTAAATTTCATACAAAATGCAAAAAGCTTAGACTAACCAATTTGTCTTTTGCAAATGATCTTCTTCTTTTTGGTAGTGCTAAGCCTGATTGAATAAAAACCTTTATGAAGAAACTAGAGAGATTCAAAAGCTTATCTATATTACAGGTCAATCTTAACAAAAGTCAGTTTATTATCTCCAAAGCTACCTTTTCTATTGAATCCAGAATCGCTTCCAGTACTGGTATATCAATGAAGACTCCTCCACTGCTTTATTTGGGACTTCCAATTTCCAATAAGAGGTTGAACTATCTTGAATGCATTCCACTCATTGAAAAAATTCAAAGCCAGATTCATTCATGGGTGAATAAATTCTTATCCTATGCAAGGAAGGTACAACTTATTAAATCAGTGCCCAATTCTTTACATATCTACTAGAGTTCGGATATCTTCTTATCCAAAGGAGTCATCAAGACAATGGAAAGATTATTCAAGAACTTCTTATGGAATCATTCTAATGGAAATAAAACAGCAGCCAAGGTGAAGTGGACAGACATATGTTGTCTTAAAGATGAGGGAGGGTTAAGCATTAGTTCAATTAAACTCTCTAACCAAGCTCTCATCTTTAAGAGACTTTGCTGGATACTTAAAGACAAATAATCACTATCGATTAGGTGGATCCATTCCTACTTCCTATTCTTATTTGGGAGATGAGTAAGAGTCTTTCTAACTCTTACTTCTTAAATCAATTACTGCACCTGCGGAGTTTAATCCAGGATGATGCTCAGTTTAAAGCTGGCATACTAACCACTCTATGGTTTGACAATTGGTTAGGTCAGGGCTCTCTTATCCATTATCTACCCCCATCAATGATCGCTCTTTTTCCCCTTCATACTAAACTCAGTTCATTCATTGATGGTAAATCCTGGAGATTTCCTGCTCCTCGTAGGCAACTGCAAGCACAATATTCCCCATATTCATCCAATGTAGACACCAATTATTGGAGAGACCTTCCAACTTGTAAACTCTCTAGCAAGTTCACTATAGATATGCTTACACTAAGGAATCCAAAAGTAAAATGGAGCATAATCATTTAGCACAATATGCTTCCTCCAAAGGTATCTTTTCTTCTATGGCTTTTTGTCAAGAATCAGCTTAATAGTGCTGATAGACTTTCTTACATTGATATCAATAGAAGCTGCACTCTATGTTCTACACAAGATGAAACTAGCAATCATCTATTTTTCATGTGTCCAGTTTCTAAGTTTATTTGGGAACAGGTGAAGCTAAAATGCTTATGGAATGATTCTGATAATTCTATTTCCATCATTGTACATTGGTTAGCCACAAAAGCCTCTATTCTTGTGATGAACAAATTGATTTACTTATTGGCTATGGGATTTTGTACAATTTGGAAAGAAAGGAATGTGAGAAAGTTTGAATCCAAATGCAAAACCGTAGATGCACTTATCATTGAAGCTATAAATGGGACTCGAGAAATTATTTTACTAAAGAAACTTGCATCAAATTGTAGCTCCACTCTACTACGTTCATTGAATCTCTAAGCCATGTGCTACGTACATACTTTATGTTCTCTTTTGTGTTAGGTGTATCCATTGTGCTTCTTTGTGTGAAGGGTTTATCCTAAGAACTTCCTTTGAGGATGTAAACTTCTTTATTTATTAATTCATTCCTTCTTTCCTTTTTGAAAAAAAAAGGTTCAACAAAACAATATAAAGATTTTATTTTCCATTAATAGCTAGTTAATGATAATTAATAAACAAATATAAAACAATAATATTGTTAATTAAGGAATTGTTCAATTCCATTCTATGTTTTCGCTTAACCTTTTTGTTTTCATTTCTTAATTTTGATTTGTGTTTTTCTAAATAAAAACAAAAACTATTTGATTGTTAGTATTAATGTAGTTATACTTTGATTACTAATAACAATAACCAAGTACTAAATTAAAAATAGAAATTAAATTTATGAATTAATTAAAAATAATTTTATTTAGCATATTATACAATATTTATTTATAAACATTAATAATAGTCTATTATATTTAGCTAAACTAAATAAAATTTGTTAAATTTTAATATTTTTATTTAATTATTAAAACTGATTTTGTTATTTTAAATTAAGTGTGCGATATTTAAAAAGTATTTTCATAAATAAATATTTCAAAAATTTGAAATTTATGTAGTTTAAGGATATTTTAAATTTAAAATGTATTTAAAAATATTTTTGTCATTCTAAATTAACTATATAATTGAAATAAATTAAATAATTAAATCATATTAGTCATAATTCTTATTAGCAAATAATGTTATATAACTAAGTGGTAAATATTTAGTTAATAATAAATTAAATTATGAAAAAATGATAACAAAATTAAAACCAAATTTTATAAATAAAAATATTAAAATCGGAAGAAATCAAGTAAAAGGTAGAAAATTAAATTGAATATTTTTTATTGGATTTGAAAATGATATATGAAAGTCATAAATTAACAATTATTTGCTACTGACATTATAACTAGACATGTGGTGATCATTTAACTGGTAACTCATCTGCTCAAGGTTATCAAAATTTTTGAAGACACTCAAATTAATATTAAATATAATCATTTAGGTGTATCCACAAAATCCATACAAACATGTAATTAAGCAATATGTTTTTTGGTTGCTAACTACTAACAAATTATTACAAGATACAACGAGGTGCCTGCAAACAACTTGGGAAAGTTTTTCATTCTTGTCTTTCTGTAACTGATACGCCAGTTTAAACATGAGTATACATCACCCAAATTCTTACAAATCAAAACCTCAAGAATCACTCATTAGTTTGTGCAAACATGATTTGTACATAAAGCCAACTCATCAAAAGCCATTTACTTAGCCATACAATCCCGAAAACGTGGCATAAAACATCTGATTGAAACTCCACAAACCCTATTTTGTCGTTTTTTTCCTCTCGTCTTTCTTTCCGTTACTCTTTCTCTCAACCAAAAGATCTTTCCTTGCTAGTTATTGGAGCAACCTGTTTTTTTCCGCCGGTTGGGAACTGGGGAGAGAAAACTAACCCCCGCCATCTCTTCCCCTCCACCCGCTTCCGACCATCAACCACCGCCTCTGTCACCATCTCATTTTCTCCAAGTTTTTGGCTATCCTCGATATCAATATCCATAATTCTCCGCCCCTACTCCCACCACCTTCTTCGTTTTTATTATTACTATTGTATCTGAATCTGCTGATTATTTCCAATACCAACCTTTCTTTTAGCCATTGTCGTATTTATCATCAAGACCATCTCTTACAGCGTTTAATCATACATGCCATGTTCAACATTTACTCCTTATCATTAATCCTGAATTCTGCCTTCGACTTGGCATCTGTCAGCTTAATCACCGGTCTTCTCTTCCTCTCTCTCGTCGCTTTAGCTTTCGTCTTCTATCTCCACCTCAAATCACGCTACTCCTACCATTTGCAACATTTTAACTCCCTCTGGGCCGTAAGGTTTCTTCTCGTGTTCCTTATCGCCCTTTGGGCTCTCAACGAGCTTCTTCGCTTACCCATCGTTCGCCGCCGATATCTCTATCCGTTTTTCCCTTCCCTAGACCTCTCACAACAAGCCAACCTCTGTAAACTCCACGTCGTTCTATCATTAGGACTCTTCGAGCCTGGTTTCCTTGTGGTTTTGCTCTTCCTCGTAAACGTGTCGATCAAGAAAAATACCCCACGAGGCTCCTGGGCTATTGCCTTCATTTCCGTAACCTGCTTGCCCATTTTCTCGTTACAGGCCGTGGTTTTGTTCACGTCCACGATAGAGGGTCTTTTACCCCCGATTTTTTGGCGAAGTTCGGTGGTTTCAAAGAGTACTCTTGCGAAGGAAACAGTTTTCTGCTCATACCCTTTAATGAATACACTAATATTCGGTGCTTTTGGGATCTGGTACTTAATTGGCTTCAGCTTATCATATTATAAGGCCGTAACCCTTGTAATCAACAAGGGTTTGAGGACTCGACTTTATTGGCTTGCCTTTGCTGTGATGGTAACATTGCCTCTGGAAATCGTAGCCCTTGCATTATCATTGTTGTGGAAGCCAGAGGAAACACCCTTTGCCGCCTTTGTGTTTCTCGTGTTCTTCACCACTTTAGTTCTGGCGGTGGTCGGAGAGGGCATTTTGGTCATTAGACCTATCGCCGATTCGATAGCTGCAAGCGAAGACGCTTGTCAATTGCCATCTGGTGACCAATGGCGGCCGGAAGAGGAAGGACGGAGACAAGAATTAATGGACAGGATCGTCAGTATACGAGCGTGACATGAGTTGAACGAGTACGTGCTTCAAGGAAAAAATATCAATTCTGAGTAATAATCAAATATGTTTTGGTACAAATGTTTTGCCCTCTGGTCAAAGTTGAAACAACTTTTTTTAGCTTAAAATTTTTTTTCCATTCTTAATTTTCTGTTTAATTGCGCGTAGTTTAAGGTTTTATAACAGAACTTATTGCCTCATTAACTGTGGTTTTGCAGCTTCTCAAACGTCTTCTCTATTAGATGTAATCTTCATGCATATTCACCCAGAACAAAAACAAAAATTCAGGAGTTCAAGGGTCAGAGTAATTACTCCGTAAAACCCTACCATGGCAACGTTGAGAACAGAGCTGGATGGCATGTAATGTTCCTTCCAGACCATCGATTCGGGTTCAGAATTCCTCACACGCAAAGATGCTTACCATGAGAAAAACATATATATATTCCAATATATAACATGTCATCTTTAACCTATTGTGTGTGAACCTTGAGGGGCATGTTTCCTGAAGGCGAAGATCACTACAAAAGATGTTGACTTTCGAAGCATAATCCACATTCGTCGTTGTTAAGTACTTGTATATTGTTGGAAGGTTACTGCACATTAGAGCGATGTCAAGTCATTGTGGCAACTGATAGTTTGACAGATGCATCGGACTCTTAGCTGAGTTACTGATTGGAAACAACTAGTATAAGTTAATTTGTCCAAATGCAGTACATGAACCAACTATTCGGATAAATTTGGAAAGATAGAAAATGCTTCCATTCTCGTCCAAAGTTTTATGTAGTTTAGCATAATATGGAAATTAAATTGCTAATGACAGACTTCTGAAATGTTTAAATTTTGAATGTTCACAAAAAATGTTTAAATTTATCTCTATTGAATTATCATTATCATATATTTTAAAAAGATAAGAACTAATATAAAAATTCACGATAAATTTTCATAATTATTTTAGTCTACTATAAATTGTTACATAAGTAAACTAAAACAATTAAATTAATTTATATAAATAAATCTATTTAGAAATTTTGTATATTCTCATTTGATCCATTAAAATCTATTTTAGATTGTATTTGCGAAAATGTATTTAAACGTTTTTTAAATCACTCATTTGGTCTAATTTAAAAGGTTAACAAAAGATGCATTTGTGAATAGCATAATAAGTGGAGGGGTAACATGGTGATATTTAAATAATAAACTAAGAACCCTTAAGCATCTCACTACAAGACTTAAGATATTTAGTGGCAATTTTTTTGTGACATTTAAATATTTTGTTACAAATATGATAGTTATTGTGATAAAAAATTTGCAAGTCATTATTACTTTTATTATTTGTGATAAATTATTACGTAGTCACTAATGGTATAGTAATTATGACACTACCGAGTCTTTCACAATTGCATTGTCACTAATAATATGTTATTGGTATCAATAAGAGCTTTGTCACTCTTAAGTTGTCACTAAGATTATTAAATATTTAGTGCTTACACCATTTTAGCAAGAATGAAAGGTAATTCTGACAAAATAAATTATTGATACTATTATCATTTGTTATTGTGATGAGAAAATTATTTGTCACTTAATTGATATATTTTTATGACGATGATTGTCGTCAATAGAAGTAAAAATAGTTAGTGGCAATAATGTATCGTCATAGTAGCATATGAACTATTATATTCACTATTAGTCAAAATAATAGTGACAAAAAATCTTTCTATCAAACAAATTTTAAAATAACTGCAACGAAAATCTTTTCGTCATATAAATTTTAAACCTTTTGTAACTAAAACTTGTCTTTAATATAACGCCCAACTAATTAAAGTCAATTAAGTATCATCATAATAATAAACTTACCCTTACACTACAACAAAAAGTACTTTAAGCAACACTATATTTGTAACATTTTAAAATATATTGCTTAAAATTAATATAATGCAACACTTTTAAACCATAGCATGTAATAATATTAATAGGCAACAATAATGATAAACTTTTGCCACAAGTTAAAAATTCAATAAAAATCAAAATGAAATTAACAATTTTGAGACTTTTCCTTAATTTTTCTTAAATATTCTTCGCGTCTCTCTACTCTGGCTTTGATCTCCTCAACAATGGAGTACGATTTTTGAAATTGAACTAGCTCATTTTATGATATAAAAATCCTGCCACTTAGGCCTGCCCCCTTTCCATCAACGTCATCAAATAAATGTATAGACAGTCTCTATATTCTAGAGTTAGTCAATCTGGTCTATTCATCGGTTTCCTTTGGGTAGGGATGTCAATGGGCCGGCCCGGGCCGGCCCGTGGCCCCGGTGGGCCGGAATGGTTTGACCCGCGGCCCGGCGGGCCAAGGGCGGGCTGGGCTAAACTCGGCCCGTTTATATATTTTTAATATAAAAAATACAAAATGACGCCTTTTTGTCGGGCCGACCAAAAATGGGCCGGGCCGGGATGGCCGGGCCAACATTGACATCCCTACCTTTGGGTCACCACCAACCATTTCTTCACCAAAATTTTGCTTCTTTTTATTCTTCTAGTGATTTTGAGCTCGAATACGTATTTGGATTCTTATAGATTGATAGTTTTTACAATTGGAGGATTTCTATATGTAATTATGTCAAATCTCTCTATGTGAACATTGAATCTAATGTTTGATTAGTTACTATTTCGTGTTTTTACAGCTGGATTAGGGGTTCGAGTAACTCTAAAGCCTAAGTTTTGTAATGCTTTTCATTTTTTGATGTTTGTCTGTCTTGTTATGGTTTCCTTAAATTAGGTATTGTAGCCTCAATTGGCTCCTTTGTCTCTTTCCCTCCTCATTCACTTCTTTCTCTTCGCTGACTCTTTAAAACTAGATCAGGTACTCCCGTATATTATGAATTTTTTTCTATGTATGAATTCGTAATTTTCTTTGTTCTAAAGCATGCGAGTTCAGTTAATTGGCGTGGTGATTGCTATTTGGAGATCAGAGATGGGTTCCTAATTTTTTTATTTGTTTCCATTAGCATATTATGCTTTAAGATTGTTCAACTGAAATTTATAAAACTAATTTTCATTGATAATCCTTCTTTCCTATCTTTGCTTGGTTTGTTCATGCTAGGTTGAATTTTCTACATTTTTACTCATTTTGTGTTTTCAACTAGAAAAGTTGAATAAATTGGTTGTTTTTTTCTAATGCTCTAAGGTTGAATCCTATCCATATATGGTTATAGTTGCGTCACACTTGTATTTTTTATATGCACATGTTAGTTATTTTTATGTAGAATGCAATTGAAGGAGACAACTTTATGTTAAATTAGCTTTTAAAGGTTGTGTTTAGTTTATTTGATCAGCGGTGGTTATGGCTACTTTATAAGGTGTATTCCCACTTGCAACCTCCAGCATCTTCTTATCTCAATATTTTTCTTCTTCTTCTATTCTAAAACCGTTAAGCCACCAGCTTCTCAATCATGCCTCTGTTGACCCTTTTTATCTCTTTTGTTGTATGCCTGAG
>JANQBM010000220.1:11826507-11857208 GCA_025594535.1 Erythroxylum domingense | reverse complement strand
ATGTAGAATGGTGTCAACGGAGTTTGAATCCCTAACATGAAGGTGGTGGTCAGAAGGAGATCATAAAACTCTTAGATGCAGGGATAATTTATTCCATCTTTGATAATGAATAGGTCAACCCAGTACAATGTGTACCTAAGAAGGGTGGAATAATAGTAATAGAAAGTGATAGTAGAGAATTAATTTCAATAAGAATATTCACAGGATGGAGAGTATGCATAGATTATCACAAAGTCAACTCTTGACTAAGAAAGATCATTTTCCTCTTCTGTTCATGTACCAGATGATAGAAAGGGTAGCTGGTCATTCATTTTATTGTTTCTTATATGGATATTCAGGAAATAATTAGATTTTCATCTACCCTAATGATCAGGAAAAGACTACATTTATTTGCCCTTATTATACCTTCACATACAGATGGATACCTTTCGGACTTTGCAATGCCCCGGCTACATTTCAAAGATGTATGACGTCTATCTTTACTGATATGATAGAAGATATAATGGAGATGTTCATAGTCAATTTTTTAGTTTTTGGAGATTCTTTCGAAATGTGTTTAATTAATTTGGACAGAGTTCTTCAAAGATATGAAGAGTCACACTTGGCGTTGAATTGGGAGAAATGTCATTTTATGGTGCAAGAGGGGATATTGTTAGGGCATAAAATCTCACACCAAGGATTCGAAGTTGACAGAGCAAAAATAAAAGTGATAGAGAAACTTCCACCACCAAGCAATGTAAAAGGTGTGCGAGGATTTTTAGGTCATGCAAGATTTTATAATCGATTCATCAAAGACTTTTCGCAAATTGCAAGACCTTTAAGAAACCTTTCGCAAATTGCAAGACCTTTAACAAACCTTTTAGTTAAGGATGTGCCCTTCTTGTTTAATGACAAGTGTATGTCTCCATTCAACACACTAAAGGAGGCATTAATATCAGCACCAATTCTATCACCACTAGAATGGATACTTCCATTTGAAGTTATGTATAATGCAAGTGACCAAGCCATAGGTTGCGCATTGGGCTAAAGGAAAGATAAGAGGTTGCCTGCGATTTACTATACCAGTAAGACCTTTATAGAACCTTAGCTGAATTACACCATTATAGAGAAGGAATTACTCATAGTAGTGTACGCATGTGATAAGTTTCAGTAATAGCTTTTAGGTTCAAAGATAATTGTATTCAAAGATCATGAGGCATTAAAATACCTTTTCAACAAAAAAGATGCAAAACTAAGGCCCATTCAAGGTTTATTTTTTTACAAGAATTTGATATAGAGGTGAGAGATAAAAAGAGAGTAGAAAATGTGGTTACAGACCGCTTATCCAGACTTAAAGGACGGGAATGCAAGCCAAACGATGATATTAATTAAAATTTCCTCGATGAAACCCTGATGTTACTCAAGAGTTTGACTACACCATAGTTTGCTGATATTGCAAATTATGTTGCTAGTGGTAAAATTTCGTCAAATTTATCTTACCAACAAAAGAAGTAATTCTTACATGATTGTAACCGATATATATATGGGATGATCCAATTTTATATAGAACATGCGTTGATGGGTTAATGAGATGTTGTGTTCCAGAGGAAGAAATGTTAGACATCCTAAAGTAATGTCATGAAGGTCAGTAAGTTGGGCATTATGGAGCCAACAAAATGACAACTCAGATACTTGAGAGTGCATTTTATTGGCTATAGTTGTTGAAGGATGCTCAGACCTTCATAGCATAATGTGATTGATGCCAAAGAATAGTTAACATCTCCAAAAGAGATGAGATGCCTTTATCCAACATTTTAGAAGTGCAAATCTTCGATGTATGGGGCATCGATTTTATAAGTCCTTTCATATCTTTAATGGGAAATATGTACATTCTAGTAGGAGTGGATTATGTTTCGTGTTGGGCTGAAGCAGTAGCATCTCTAACCAATGATGGGAAGGCAGTGCAAAAGTTCATTAAATAATTATTCAATCGGTTTGGAGTGCCACATACGATAATAAGTGATGGAGGCACACATTTCAGCAACAGATCTTTTGATGCCCTCCTAAAAAGATATAGAGTGCACCACCGAGTTGCTACACCCTACTATCTACAAACTAGTGGCTAAGTGGAAGTTTTCAACTGAGAGTTGAAATGAATTTTGGAAAAGAAGGTGAATAACTCTAAGAAGGACTGAGCAATAAAGCTAGACGATGCCTTATGGGCCTATAGGGCAGCTTTAAAAAATCTATCAGAACAACTCCTTACAGGCTCGTGTATGGGAATGCTTGTCATTTGCAGTTAAATTAGAACTTCGAGCATACTGGGCAATTAAAGCATTAAATTTTGATTAGACACAAGCAGGCAAAAAGAGACTTTTACAACTAGACAACCTTGAAGAGTTTTGTTATAATGCGTACGAAAACGTCAAACTCTACTAGGAAAAGATAAAGAAATGACACAATGATCGTCTTAAACAAAAGGAATTTAAAATAGGAGATGCAGTTCTGCTATATAATTCAAAGTTAAGGCTATTTCCAGGAAAGTTAAAATCTAGATGGAGCGGACCATTTACGATCATTCAAGTTTCTAATCATGGAGCCCTCAAATTGGAAAATGCTAACAAGGAGACTTTTATGGTCAACGGGCATCGTTGCAAAGCTATATCTCGAAGGAGCAATTCCCATAGACAAGGAAGTGATTTCCTTCTCTTCGAATAATTAAGATGCCTCCACGAATGCAATGTCAAACTAAGGACCATAAATTAGCACGTTTAGTAGTTTGATTGAAATATTAGGTTTAGTTAGAGTTGTTTTGATCTTTTTAATAAAATTTTAGTAATTTGCATTGAGCTAGGATAACTAATTCTCTCACTTTTTCAATTTACACCTCCAAAACCATTCCCTCCTCCATCACTATGAGTCTTTGTTCTAACCCATTTTCTTTTTAAATTTAGACTTCATTTTTATTTTTGTTTTTTAATTAAATTTATGTTTCTTCTTTCCTTATGTGTTTGTTTATCCCCTTCTCACATTGAGGACAATCTGTTGTTCAAGTTTGAGGAGGGTTATGTGTTTTGCTTTGAATGTGAATTTTGCATATTATATGATAGTTGTTAGCTTACATTGTATGAATTGCGTGAATGTGTCAATGGTTTAGATGGATTGGAATTGATTTAATTTTAAACATAGTCTATTAGGTTGTGAAGACTCATTAGCTCGCAAAATTAGTGAATTGGGGGTCTTTGGCTAAATATGCAGCTTAATAAGGATTTAGTGTAAGTTTGTTACCCTCTAAATTATCACATTAATTCATAATTTGAGGCCTTTCGACTTAAGTAGCTTTACTAGTATTTTTCATTGAAACGAATAGCTAAAGCAACAAAGTAAGTAATAAAAAATTAAATTAAAAATATATAATAAAATAATAAATAACTATTCCATTAGCCTTTGGTTTATGAATAGAGCTTATAGCCAGTTAAGAACCTGATATAGTTGAGTAATCAAATCGAGATGCATCACAAATTTGTGCCTTCTAGTAAAAAGGCTATAATGACATTCCAACCAAGTAGCTTAATAAAAAACATGACTTAGTTGAGTAACCAGATCAACATTCATTACCAATGTTTGCCTCCGCGTAAAAAGACTAAGTCTATGTTCACGAAAAAAATATTTTTGAATAAAAACCTACCGAACTTGTAATAGTTGACTTTTTATGAAAACATACTTAGGAGTAGTTACAAAGTCTGAATGACCAAAGAATTATTAATGGATGTGTGCAATTGAAAAGGGTAAACAATTTAACACTTGAGTCTGGGTTAATATGTATATGTAGTTCAAAGGCCCATAATGTGGATTTGGCATGTTAATGATTGAAATGACTTGAATGATTGTGTTTAAAATTAAGTTGATTTCATGAAGTTTAAGTCAATGCCTCATTACTGCATTGTGTGTTGTGTGTTTGTTGTTTTGTTTGCTTGAGGGCAAGCAAACGTTTAAGTGTGGGGATGTTAATAAGTGTAAATTGCACCATGTTTTGGGGCTTAAGTTGATATGTATTTAAGTGTTAACTTAATTGTTTAATATGTGTTTAGGTTAGAATTGTGTTAGTTTGTTAATTAATTGTGTTTAAGTGTTTTTATAGGTTAGTCGAAGTCTTTGAGCTTAATTATTATGTATTTGAGGTACCTTGGTGTATTTGTTAGCGTTTCAAGGTCAACATCAAAGAATGGAGAAGTTTTAGAGACATTTGGGCTAAAACACGACCCACGATCGTAGCACAATAGGCCACGATCATAACAGAAGCACTAGAGTCAGCCCACGATCATGACAGAAGTCTAAGACACGGCCCATAATCATGGTATACAGGGCCACGATCGTGGCTTACGTCAAGTTTCAAGAAATTTTTTGGACCTTTTCAACCCCAAAAAATCCTTAAGGCTGCTCAGAACACAAAAGGTATTTAAAAATAAGACAAAGGAGCAGAGGGAGCTTTTTCCTCAGCCACCATTGAGAAATCCTAGAGAGAGTTCATCAAGAGATTGAGAAAGAGAAGAAGGAAGAGAGATATGGAGAAGAAGCCAACACGAAATACTTTCTAAAATAAGAGGTTTTTCGACGTTGCTGCCTCCATCATCCATTAAGATCTTGTTTCTAGTTTATTTTCAATTTTATTAATGTATAGAATTGGAATAGTCATTGATGATTGGATTGTGTGAATGTTGAGGATGTCTATCCCCACCTTCGAGTTGTTTTATCTTTAATTTAATAAAATTTGATTGTTTATGTTTTTACTCGATTTATTGTGATTTAATTTCTGCAATTACATAACTCAATGATAAACTGAGAGGGAGAATTGAGTGAAAAATAATTAAATTGGGCTAACGAGACTTAGGTAATTTAATAGAATAAGAATTAAATCAAATCGGTAAATTATGCGAAGAGAGATCTTGCATAAGTTCCCAATAGTTTTTGGACAACTTCAGACCTAATTAAGGTTTTGGATAGATTGTTAATCAAGAGATTGCAATTCCCATAATTTGACTAGGGTTTATAAATTAGAGTTAAAGGTTATAACTTGAGAGAGAGTAATCAACCCTAGGACCGTCTATAACCAATAATCTAGTAACTCATAATCGATTAGGTTAGCATTAAAGATAGATAAAATTCCCCTTTCTCTCAATTAATAGTTCTTTAGACCGATTCTTCAATATGTGTGTTGCAACTGCTATTTTGTTAATATTTTCATAATTTATTCTTAGATTTGAATTACATGATTAAATTAAATTCTTGCCTTAGTTTTGTTACATTTTGAATTACTGCGTATTGTTTTGGCCTTAGATTTTAGGGTTAAATTAACCCTCCTCGTGGGATCAACACCTTAGGTACTACTCGAACAACTTGTACACTTGCAGAATATCAAGGTTAAATATTAAAACTTATACATATCGAAAAGATGCCATCATACTCTCATCCCTATGTAAATGATGGAGATGAGGTAAATAATTTATCAATAAAAGGGAAAATATGAAATTACAACACCAATCCCCATTCTTTATGATTGAAGAAATTGTAACATTTAAAGAAATTCTAGTCCTTAACTGTATAATATCATTTCTCATTATTAGTAATCATTCCAATTGTCAAACTAGAATAGGAGCTTTCACCATTCCCCAATTTGTTCTTGATATAAAGATATAAGGAATTTCTCAGTATTAGCATATGTGTGAAATACTTAAAGTGTTCCCTGCTCACTTCCAACTGCTCTATATTCTATATTTTAAGTAGAAATTATTAATCCATTTGATCCATAAAGTTTCTTTGTTAACATTTAACCTTCATATCCTCTTACTTAGAAGGAATTTCTGAATAGAAGATATAAGAACAATTCCTAATCCTCCCTCTTTCCTTAGAAAAATATTTCATCTTATTTGACCTTTGCCCCTTTTGAATTTTTTTCCTCACTAGACCTTAAGAATGTTTTGATTCTCCTTTTAATCTCCTTAGTGACTCTCTTAGGAAGTGCCAGATGAGCCTTAAAATGCACATATAAACTTCTTAATACAGAACTGATGAGAGTCAGCCTATTAGCAAAAGATAAAAATATATTTTACCAAGCATTGATTATTGCTTTATATGATTCTATCAATGGAATCTAATCAGTATATTTTGGCTTAGCATTGGTAATAAGGATACCAAGATATTTAAAAGGATAAGTTTCAATTCTAAAGCTAGCTTTTCTACTTAACTTTATCATATTCCTCACATCAAATGAAATGAATATATTACTTTTGGTAACATTAACTTCCAGTCCATAGCACTTTATCAAAAACTTTAAAATACCTAATATGATGGCAATGGATTAGATATTATCTCCACACAATGGTATGAAGTCATCTACAAAATCCAGGTGATTGATCCTTAACTTTTTACATCTGTGATGGTATTGAAACCGACTATTGTAAGAGATCAGGGAGTTAAGCATTTAGGGGTCCCCTTGTCTTATTCCCCTAGTATTTCTGAAGATTTGAGTAGATGCTCCATTTAGCAAAATGCTAAATAAGGTTATAGTAATTCATTCCATTATTCACTTCACAAACTATGGGAATCCAAGTGCTTGTAAACATGTTTCAATAAAGTCCCATCTAATGCTATCAAAGACTTTGAAGAAACCAACCTTGATTGTACAACTTTTTATGGATCTTTTTATAGTGTAGTCCTTCATCAGTTCCCGAATAAGCAAGATGTTGTCTCTAATAGATCTCTTAGTTATGAAAGCACCTTGAGCTAGATTGATAGCATATTTAATGCTAGCTTCAATCTATTAGCAAGGAGTTTGGAAATTACCTTATAGGCTATGTTGCAATATAATATAGATCTGTAATCCATCATTGAATAGGGATTTTTCTTCCTTGGGATAAGGCAAATATAAGATTTATTCATTTCTTTCAACATAATTGATGAAGTAAAGAATTAATGTACAACTTTTGTGAGAAAGTTACCAATAATATCCCAAGTCTCCTAAAAGAACAATGCAGAATAGCCATCAAGACCAGGTGCTTTAGAGAGGTGTACTATAAAGAGAACATCTCTAATCTCCTATTGTAAGAAGGGTAACATTAAGGATTCCCTCATCTCTTGACTGATTCCATTCTTAAAGAATCTGTTGATGTTTATGTCTTCAGGGATGTTAATTCTACTGATCCCATCAACTTAGTGAAGTACTCTAGATCCATCTCCTCCATCTTATTATGAGAAATATGGTGATTCTCATATTTTTCTCGGAGCATATAGATTTTATTTCTATTTCTTCTTTCTAGAATAGAGCAATGAAGAATTTTCCATTAGCATCCCCATCCCATTAACCAAGTGATCCTTAATTTCTACTTTAGTATTGAACTATGCAGGCATAGAGCATTATGATACTCCTTCATCTTTTGGGTCTTTACCATTCTAATTGCATTATTTTAAGGATGCTTATAATAATTTTTTTGGGCCTATCTCAGTATGCTTTTCACTTTTGTTGCATCTTTAGTATGTTCTTTAGCAAAACCTTAATTGTAGCTTTAACAGTTTTGAGTTTCATTATGAGCTAGAAAGCCTCATAGCCTTTCACTTCCTTTCTCCAATTAGTAAGTACCATTTCTTAAAAACCTTCTTTTTGTGTTAATCCATTAGAAAACCTGAATGGAGCTCTAAATGCTTTAAAAGTTCAAAAATTCATAATTTCTATCCAAGAGTAATCAGCGCAAACATGGTCTTTAAAGTGAGAATAGGATTGTGAAAATTGATTAAGCCAATGCTAGTTAACCATCACTCTATCTAGCTTCTTCCTAATCAATAAATCCCCTTGTTTTTTGTTTTTCCAGGTGAAGAAACATTTATAATTCAGATCCATGAGATCAACCTTCTGCATAAGGTTAGTGAGATCCTTACAAGCACTTTATAATAAGTTTTACCACCTTCAACTTCTAGAGAGGATAAAATACAGTTAAAGTCACCATTTGTCACCCAAGGCTTATCTACTCTTGCATTTATAACTCTAATGTCTTACTAAAGTTTAGCTCTTTGAAATAAGAAGTTTGAGGCATAAATTAATGTCAGTTCAAATATAATATGCACACCTTGAATCTAACATTTCATATGTAAGAGTTAGTCAGTTTCCTCGGTTAGTTATAATTCTACTTTATCTTAATTATAAGCACATACTATCCTTCCATTGTAATGGTGTGTATGGCTAGAAAGTATTTTCCATTTAGTACCCAAAAATCTCAAACATTCTTGTAAATGAGGCTATTTTTTTTTTGTTTTAAGAAGTCTACAATCCTTAACTTCTTCTCTAGAATTACCTCTTTTATAGCTTGTCTTTTTAGAGGGCTATTCAACCCTCTAACAATACAGATTAGCACTGTCATATCAAGTAAGGGGTTGATCCCCTTTTAATACGTTCTTCTCTTCCTTTCTTATTGATTTTCTTCTAAATTTTGTTATATGGTCCTTTCCCTCTTCCATATTATTCCCAGCTTATTCGGTATCCTTATTACTACATAATCAAGTAGCATCAATCTCCTTATCCTTCTCTTGAGAAATATCTTGAGTAGTTATATTAGGAATAGTGTTTGACTTCCTTGTATTTGGAGACTCACTCCTCTCCTTGTGTGAAACAATCTCAACCACTTTACTTCTCTTCTCCAAATTTCGTTTTTTATTGATGTAGTTAGTTTCATTTTGAGAATCCAATCCTATAACCTCATTATATACTCTTTTTTTGAAAGTTTTGCCTATGGGCTTCCATTTTCTACTGAAGTTGTTATGCTTCTAGAGGTAAGTAATAAAAACATCCTTTTTACTAGCTCCTCTACCTCTCCTAGCTTTATGACTGGGATACTATTAGGCAATTTAGCATTCTTTTTAATTTTAACATACATTTTAGGAAAGCAAATTCTCTCCATGCTTGTAATCTATGTATCCATGCAAATAGGCTTATTTAGGGAGCTAGTTAGGAAGCTAAGCCCTCTAATGGTCTAAAATTTCAAAGGTATAATATGGAAATTGCCCAAATTAGGATGTTGTCAATACCAAATTTAATACCTGGCTTCCATTTTTGTACGAACATAGGTTGTCTAGCAACATGCGAAGGCCTTTGTTCAAGAATCTTATTTAGACATGTTTCATTACTAAATTTAAATAGAAAAGTGTCATCCTCCATAAGCATTGTTTTCTCGAATCCTTTCTTACTCCATATAGTCGTAGTCTAAGATTGAACCAATGGAAAAACAATTCTTTTACTCCATAAGCATCCTAAAAGAGTATAGGACCACACTGAAGCTCCAATTTTGAGCAGATTTATAGTTAGAAAGGACTCCATCCACCATGACATCTTGAAAATGTCTAAGTTTTCCTTTATTATGTTGAATGGCTATTATATTCTTCCAAGATCCAGTAAGTTAACTAGGTGACTTAGTTGGAGCTGAAGTTTCATCATTTTGAATAACCTGTGCATTGTAAGCTAACTCAGGGAACTCCTCCTGAATAACGTTTATCCTACTTTTTTTGATGCTATCATAAGAGGTTGCAAGGCCAAAGGTTGGCCTTCTATAGAACTAGGATCCCACAGAGGGTGGTGTCAAAGAGGTTGTACCAATGTGGCAACAAATATGTCACAGGAGGTAACTTTTCAAAAAAGGAAAGTGTCAGGGATAGAGAGGAAATTTTCAAAGAGAACTAGAGAGAAGAAAGAGAAGTGGAGAATTGAAATCTAGATCATTAACACATACTTCAACTACATTGAAAAACTTGATATAGTAGAAGAACTAATCATATTATCATCCCTTATATCAATTCAAACTTATTAGCAAGATTAAAAATACATAATTAAATTAACTAATATCTAATAGGTAACTAACTTAATAAGTGGAAAATAATTGTGTATTATTTAGTTCAAAAAAGTATAATGTTAAATTTTTCTCATCTCAAGGTCAAAAATATGAATTTAATTTGAAAACTAAATTTTCAAGTATATCAACTTATTGTTTTTTTTTTTACTTGCATTGGTCCATCTCAATCAAAGCTTATAAACTAACTTGTATTTATTGAAATTTACAACTATAATATGTTAAATAAATCAATGTGGACTAGCATAATCTTATTATATTTAACATCTTAATTATGTGCATATGACATTTGGGTCTATAAGATGAATATTATATTACTAACCATATTATATATCTTTGGTCCATTCATTAATCTTGCTTAGGCCTACCTATTAGGCTTATAACCCACAACAAAATATATTTTAACCAAATTGATATATTCTTGCTTATTGTCACATTTAGTGATATGCTGGTGTGTAGAATAAATTGGTGAATAGGATTTGAAGAGCTCTAGTTTTCTTCTTTATTATATTTATTCTTATCTTGTAATGATTTATAAAGGATTGATGTCTTATAATCAATTTTCACCATGTAAACTTTCTAATCTTATTTGATGTATATGCTTCAAATATATGAAAGTTATTGTGGTTCATTGTGTCGTTGAATGTTTGATTGTCTGGCTTGAATCATATTGATATTATGCATTCAATGCTTTGTTTGTTACCCAATTCAATGTTTGGTATTATGGCGACCTTCAGAAATTTTGAAGTTGTATTTTGTCTTTTTTTTTCCTTTGTTTAAAATTGTAGTTGAGCATTACACCTAACTTTTAGGAAACTTAAGTTTACTTGTTTTGGGGGGCTTAAACACCTCATGTATCATTCATATAAATGTTTACATGTGTTTTAGGCGGGACTTTTGAACAAAAGGGGTAAATAAATATATATTTTTAGAACCTCCAACAATGGCCAAAACCATTTATTATTTGATCTCCTTGTTGGGTGATTTTATTTTTCAGACTAATGCTATATATCCCTTAATTTTTAGAAAAGGAGCAAAACCCCTATAAGATTGTAGGAGATGGCACTTTCAAAAGTGAGATATTACTAGGTCGGGTTATAGGTTGAGCATCGATCATATAATTAAGGCAAGATATTTACAATTTTGTTGTTGTTGAGTATTTGCAGTTTTTCACTATTAAGTATTTACAATTTTTCCATTGTCTTATATTTACAGTTTTACTATTGCCACATATTTACAGTTTTACCATTATTGTATATTTATAGTTTACCACTGCTGGGTATTTATATTTTTTTCATTGTTATATATTTAAAATTTACACTTATAACATACTTACAATTTTGTTCCTAGTAAAAAAAAATCATTTTTTACTTTTTTTGAGAGAAATTTCTTGGGATGTTTTATTTATTACAAATTTTGCCTTATATTGAATATTTTATCCATTTGCAAGATAACTTTACAATATTTTGGATAACTTTTCTTGTTATTTTGACTCGTTATTTTTTGTTTAATATATTATTTTGATTTTCTTAATTTGTTATCATATTCTGGATATAATTGAATTTCGTGTGTTTCTTGTAATTCTAGGCATTAAATATATTCTTAATATTGGGTTCTCCCAATATGATTTAACATTTTGACTAAGATCCATACAAGCAATGAAATTATTATATTGATGGGTTTATTGTTTAGTAGGATAGATTTGTGAAGCGAATCTATTGAATGTTATAAACCAACATAATTTTACTATCATTTTGATAGTTAATTAATGCATTTGGTTATGATATTTAATGCATTACTTTTACCTATATATGTATCCATTTTTTGATGCATAATAGACCCTAACATTTACTGGTCACTTTTGTTGATTATTTAAGGAAGTTAAAGAAATAGTGAATAATATGATATTGTATTACATGTGTATTAATGTTGCTCTTATGATTTTTCGTCAACTTTGAATAATTCTCAATTCTTTGCCATTTTGAAACTTTGTAGGACTAATCACAAACAATAATTTGAATCTCTTATTATGAATTTAACAATTATGAAAATGGACTTTGTCTTGAGATAGAACTCTCTTGCTAAACCTACTATTGAGACTTTTGCTAATGATAAGAAGCTTTCTAATGACTAGGAGTACTCAAATCAGTGTTTTTTTATGAGCATAAGATATCACATAAAGGACTTTATACGTGATGGCATTATAAAACCTGAGAATGATAAGAAGCTTCTTTAGGTTATTAATAAGAAATACAATTCCTAAAGAAAGAGACGAATGACTCTTAAGCACTATGCATTCCATTACTTATGATGGTTTTATTCAAATTAAAGAGAAAATTAATAAGATTATAACTTGTTATCACAAGATTAAGGTTATCAATATAGAACTTGTTGTGGACTACATTATGTGGTTTATCATAAGGTATTTTCCATCTTAGTTTGACTCTATTAGGTCCAATTGCAATGCTTAATAAGAGTAATGGACCGTAGAGGAGATGGAACCATTCTTACCAAGTAGGAGGATGAGATGAAGAAATGAAAGGTAAGGAGTGTGTGGTAATAGTTATAAGCCAGAACTACAATGGTAAGTAAAAGAAGTCTCCACCAAATAATACCAATAATAACAAACCTTCTAAGAAAAAAATATAAGCAATAAAGGAAATAGGCAAGGATTGGCCATTGCTTCCAATGCTCTCAAGAATAAGGGTTTAAAAAAAATGTAATTACTGCCAAAAGTTTAGGCATATAAAAGAAGATCATGATTTAAGGCTAGACTAAAAAAAGGAAAGTTAATATTTTATTGATGGTTTACTTGGAATCTAATTTTTTTATGCATCTTCTAATACTTAGTGGTTAGATACCATACTACAATTGATTGTTACGTAGGATCAAGAGGCTTTAAGTTCTATTGTTTAAGATATACCACCAGATTTATTGAATCAAATTATGATATCTATTTTTAGGATGATATTAGTACAAGCCAAAGGCCTAGAAAATGTATGTTCAAAGAACACCTAATCATCGTCCATATGCTTGTCACTTCCATTCCAAAGTCAGTTCTATGATTAATCAACATCTAATACCTACTCAGGATGAACTTATTGAACAAGTAGCATAAGAGGCTTTAGATATAGTTATAGAAGATATGCATTTAAGAAGATAAAAAAGGATTTGAATACCTGTAATCTTTGATGACTATATTATATACTTATAAATGTATGAGTATTATATTGATGATACCTCATATTAAACTACCTCTAATGAAGTTGTCTTAAGTCCTTAATCTAATCTTTGGGATGAATATTATGAATAATAAGTTGGAACTTAAGTCATAAAATAAATTCTAGAGCTTGTTAAAATTACTAAAAAGTTGTAGGCCTATTAAATACAAATGGGTATTCAAGACTAATATTGATGTTAAAGATCAAGTAGAGAGCAAGAAAGCAAGTTTAGTAGCTAAGGGGTATAGTCAATAATAAGATATTGAATACAAAGAGACCTTCTCTCTTATTTCTATTAAGCATTATTTACAGGGCATTATGGAAATTTTGGTTCATTTTAACTTAGAGTTATATTTGAGAACAATTTTTTTAAATTGAGACTTAAGTGAAGATGTTTACATGGTTCAATTTACTAGTTTTAAGTTAGTTAAGAAAGAAAATATTGTTTATAAGCTCTAAAAGTCAATATATTAGTTAAAAAAATTCAAGGGAGCGATATCTCAAGTTTGATGAAAATGTCATTAGTAACAACTTTAAAGAAAATATTGTCAATCAATATATATATAAAAGCCAGTGGAAGCGAGTACATATTTATGGTTTTATAAGTTTATGATATATTGCTTGTTGCTTATGGTACTAATATGTTGATTTAGCTAAGTTTGGTCATTTTGACATAAAGGATCTTGGTCAAGCACCATATGTTTTGGGTATAAATATTCTTTGTAATAGGGAGAATGGTATTCTTAGATTATTTCAAATTACATATACTGATAATTTGAAGAGGTTTAATTTGCATTCTTGTTCTTTTGTAAAGACTTTAATTATAAAAGGTGACAAGTTCTCCAAGGTCTAATTTCCTCATAATGAGGTTAAGAGAGATCAAAGGAAAGCATTCTATCATGATCTTATTATTGGCAGGATGATGTATGTTCAAGTATGCATACTTCTTCATATGAATTTTTATGGTTTGTGTGGCTAGTAAGTAATTGAGCAATCCTATAACAAACCATTGGAAAGTGACTAAGTTTTGAGGTATCATCAGGGTATGAAGGATATTGATGTATCAAAACTCTTAAAGTATTGATTTTAGTAACTCTGATTATATAAGTTGCATAGATGATAAGAAATTCATTTTTGAGTACATCTTTATGTTGATAGAAGGAGCTATCTTTTAAAAAAAATGTCAGATAGACATTTATAGCTTCTTCGACTATGGAGATACATTATGTGGCGTGTTATAAGGCTACTTATCATACAATATGACTGCAGAACTTTGTTTCAGCATTAAGTGTTGTGAACTCCATTTTGAGGTCACTAAAGCTACACTATAGCAATGCCACAACTTTATCTATCTCTCGAAATACTAAGAGCACTTCTCACTCTAAGCATATTAGCCCTTACTTTTTAAAAAAAGAAAGTTATAGTCTCTCATTACTATTGAGAACACGCCTTTGAGCATCATATTAGTGGATCCACTAACTAAAGCCTCACTTATCAATATTTTTTTAGGAACATATCTTTTGTATGAGATTGTTAGGATTTAATTTTCTTTATTTTAGTGAGAGTTTCTATTCTATGCATGTTTTATAAGGATTACTTGGATTTTATACAATACATATATATGTTATAGATCTTTATCACTATTTATGACATTTTATAACTCTATATTTCTATAAAGTGATAGTAGCAAATGGTATTCATTATATTGATTTTGTTTTCATACTTTTATATTAGTAACGCCTAATTATATAGAAGATATGCATCATGTCCTGTATTGAATTATAAATATGCATCATTAGATGGGAGAACGTTAAATTAATCAATATGAACTAGTATAATATTATGACAACTAACATTTTAATTATGTGCATGATACATTCAGATCATTCATGAGATGAACATTATATTGCTAACTGTGCTATGGGCCATTAGGTCCATTCACCAATCCTGCCTAAGCCTACCGATTGGGCTTGTGATCCATTATAAAATTTAGTTTAACTTAACTTATGTATTCTTACTTATTATCAAGTTTGGTGTTGTGTGGTAAGTGTAAGAAATATTAGGGAATAAAATTCAAAGACCCCTAGTTTTCTTCTCCATTGTGTTGATTCTTATCTTGCAGCAATTCATAGAAGATTAATATCTTATAATCAATTTTGACGATCTTTACTAGCTAAACTTTCTAAACTATAAAAGTTATAGTAATTGTTGTTACATTAAATATTTAATTGTGTAAGTTGAATCATATAGATATTGTGTATTAAATACCCTTTATTTATTAACCAAAATCCAACATAATACCCTTTAATGCATAAATTTTTTTAATATTGTTGTATTCATATGTTTAAAATTGCAACTTAAAAATAAAGAGATATTGATACTGCAGAGAAGTTGAGATAAAGACCTTATTTTAGAGCTATAAAGCTTTTATGTATTTGTTATAATTTTACCTTTGCCAGAAATGTTGATAATATTGTTAAGATTTAGTTATTTTATAAAGTTTTAATTTATTAGAATAAGTACAATTAATTTAATTATATAAAATTATACTAAAAATTTATCATATTACATATTTCATTGGAAATATTAAAATTTTATTAAAAATATTTACTTTTTATATTTTTAATTATAAAATAAAATTTCTTTTTTAAAAATAGATGTTTAATTTAAAAAACATGTTTCTTTAAACAAGTTATCTAGAGACTTTGAATAGAGAAATTAATGAGATACGTTATTTTCTATAGTAGTTTTCACATATTTGAACTATAAAAATAAATTTTCTTTTCAAAAATAGTTTTTCTATTTAAAACATAATTTAATAAAAATAACCTTCTTAAAAAAATTATCAAAGAGCTTTGAATATAAGCAGGAATTTGAAGAATATCAAATTTTTGCTATTTATATTTATCAAATGTAAACATTAAAATATATCAATATGTCCACGTGTTTTTGTATGATACAAAACTTTTGATATTTAAAGCGATAATAAAAGGAAATGCTTGAATAGACCATTTCATATAAAAAATGTATCCATCTAAGTTACATATCCACGTATATAATAATAAAAGGTAACACTTTAAGAAATTAATTCAATGTATTTAAAGCTTTACACCATGTATTACATTTAAGTTTGAGTTTACCAACTACTTTGTTTTTGGAAATTGAGTTTACCAACTGTTGCATCATTATATTATATATGGAAAATTGAGAATACAACTTTGTTACCATCCCACATTTTGTGAAATTAGCTGCTACAGTTTACGTTAGAAATGAAAGATTTGCTAAATCATGTTGTCATCAATATGTTTGTTGTATCATCAATACCTTACAATATATCATTTTGTAAGCATAGAAGAGCTACAGTAGTATGAATCGATTATAGAACTTTACTTAAGTTATATTCGTTGTTGAAGAAAGAGTTATAATCTTTTAAATTTTCAATAACTTTATATTTAACAAAACTTTAAATTTGATAAATAATTATAATTTTTTTAATTTCTCAATGAAAATAGTTGAATTATCTTATAAGAAAATAAAATGTTAAATTATGGTGACATATCTATAATTTGTATATATATAGAAAGCTTTAACAACATTTATGAAACCATATTGTAATATGAAGAATAAACTTATCTTACCATCAGTTTTTATAGACTCATTTTTCAGTTGAAGAAAATCCGATAGCATAATACCAAAAGAGTTGCATTTTTTTCTAGCCCAAGTCTGATATTCTTTCACTAGATATCTTTTTTTATACATTAAATCTCTATTTTGTGAATTTTTTTGTTATTTAAAATTTAAGTGATATAAATTCAACTAATTAATAATAGATTCTATTACAAGATATATCTTCCATAACTATGATGAAATTTATAAATGAGTTGCTAAAGAATTAGACTTAATCCAAATACTTGAATCCATATTTTCTAACACTAAGGTCATGGTAGGTAGCCAATATTAAAGAGGTGAGAATGAGAATGCGACTTTTGTTTTCTAATTTTTATTTGTTTGGTTATTAATAATAGATAAAATAGGGAATGACAAAAATAGAATGAATCTTAAACAATCTCAGTCCTTTATTCCTAAAGGGGTACGAATATAAGGTATGAGTATAAGTCGAATCAAAAATTGAGAATATGAGATAAAATATATTATTAAAATATTATCAATTCATTATTAAAATATCATCAAGATACTATTAAGTTATTGATTCTTACTAGAATATAATCATCAAAATCACATATTAAGATATTTTATATTAATTTCTTTAATACTTAATTTATTTTATTTAGGGATGACATGTCCAACTCTACTCAATTAGGTGTAGTCTAGGTTGACCGAGCCTTAAGCCTTTTGTGAAGAAAAAAGTTAGGCTTTGGGTTTAGCTCAACTTCGAACTTGGCTCGAGACACGACTCTCTAAACTAGAAAAACGATGTCATTTTGCTCTACTCTTTCTCACCAAGCAAAATGACATAATTTTACTTTATTTTTAATTCTTCCTTCACTTATCCCTCCATGTCTCACTCATCGCGTCTCCATCTCTCTCATCAGGCCACTAGTCGCTAGCATCACTAGCCACCCCATCGCTGCACCACTAGTAACCAGTCGTAGTAGCCGTCCTGTCCTCTTCATTGAGCACCAATCGGCGTATTATTTCATCAAAGCCTTAAGGTACTCTCTGTCTACTCAAATTTTTATATGTCATATTATTCATATTCATGGGCATGTTTGATTTTTTAGAGAGGACTGAGGAGTTATGGTTGGCTGGTACGTAAGGAATGTTTTGACAGATATGTTAGAAAGGTTTAGGGGTGTAGCTAATGCACGTAAAGTGTTTAACAAAATACCCCATAAAGTCCAAAGCTTTATTAAAGAAATGTTGGTTTTATCTTGACTCTTAAAAAGCCACTTGCTAGTTTAGGACAATCTTTTCTAGCTTAAGTTATAGTGATATATCAAAACAATGAATAAATGAATAAAAGATTGAAACCTTACACTTGTGCTAAGAAAGATCATCGACAGTAACTTAATTGTTGAACGAATGGTAACATCAATAACCTTTTTGATATAAGATATAACCAATAAACACACGTATAAGAGGTCATAGTTTTGGCTTATTCCTTAAGTTTTGTAAATATACACAAAGGCTACATATCCAAATACTTTTAGTGACAAATTTTATTTAGTAAGAAAACATGCATCCTTATAAAGAATACTAAAAGGAGTTTGAAATTGTAGTGTACGAAAAGGGACTCGATTAATGAGATAGGTTGCAACAGTGATGGCTTCTCCCTAATAACTGGTAGGTATATAAGTTTCAAATAAAAAAGCATGTATAACTTTAAGAAGATGATGGTTCATTTATTCAACAAATCCATTTTGTTAAGGTGTGAAAAACTCGTATATGGATTGATATTAAGTGGTTATCATCTTATGAAATCTCAGAATATTGAAGTAACTTCATTCTTTGATTTCATTAACCAAACCATAGTCATAAAAGTATGATCATCCATGAATGAAATAGACTAGCATGCACCACTTACAAAACATACAAGTGTGTCTATATATTAGAGTGAACTATCATATATGGTATTTGACTTCTGTTTATACTTTTGTAGGTTGAAACATGATAAATTTTAGCGAGTTCACAAACATCACACTTGATGTTTTTGCAAGATTCCCTTCTAATTTCTGACATGTAAAGTTAAGTGAATAGGTTCTTTTAATATATCTTCATTTTTAAGGCAACGTTAATAAGCATTCCATTCAAGTGTTTTGATCTAGGTTTATTTGATTCAAGAAAAATTAAGAGGTAATTATCCTGATACTTAAATACACTTATTTTATTGATAATTATATGGTCATTTATTATAAACATGATGGAAATAACAAGAAAATTTAACCTCAAGAATTTATATGTTGATTATCTTTAACCTCAAGCATTTATATGTTGATTTTTCAGATGGATGAGCATATTCCTTCAGTAGAGAGTTCTAATCCAATATCGAAGATAGAATTGGAAACTTCTAATCCTGTACCAAGTGAAGTAGAAGTTTAACTCGAACTCAATTAAAAAGTGAAGTTTGGAATCACTTCAATAAGACTAGATTAACGGATAGAGTAGAAAAAATTGAACGTAAATATTGACAGGAGATGTTGGCTGGGAGTTCAAAATTTGGAACCTCTTTTTTAAAGTGACGTGCAGATTCATGTAGTAGAAGGAAGATGGTATTAGAAGGTAAAACATTTTTGACCCCTAACCTTATGAGAAGGAAGAATGAAATGAAAACAATATCTTAATCAAGGTTTTCATGGCTTCTATGGTAATTAGTGATGAAAATCCACTATTTATGGTTGATACCAAAAAATTTAAGATGTTTTGCAACTTAACACAATCGATCTTCAAGGCTCCAAGTCTGAATAAATTGAAGAAGGATATTATGAAGATATAAGAGGAGAGCATTATAAGGTAATGAAGGACGAATTACCATTATAATAGATGTGTGGACAACTGATGATAAAACAAACACACACAAGAGGGGGGGTGAATTGTGTGTAAAAAAAACTTTTGCAAGGTATTTTAAATCTTTTAAATCCTTCTTAAACAAAATGGGTTGATAAATGGAAAGGTCCTATTGAACTTTAAAAGGAACCTATTAACGTTTAAAAAGAAAGGATCTTCTTAGTTATTTAAAATACGAATGAAGTCTATTAGTCGAAAGGATTGTATTCACGATCGAAAAGAAAGGGGCCTATCAATCTATAGGAGCCTGCTAGAGCTCAAATAAAAATAAGCCTATTAATTGATAGGAGTCTGTTGACACTTAAAGCGAAAAGAATCTCTTGCTTTATAGAAACGGATAGAGCCTACTGAAAAACTGAAAGAGTCTCTTGAAAACACAAACTTATAACGTGAAAATTTAAAAGTTAGGAAGAGAGAAAGAATGACATGGTAGATTTGTACTGGTTCGGTTAACAACCAAGCCTACTTCTAGTCCCCAAGTATCTAACTTGAGTATTTCACTATAAGATTCCAAGTATTAAATTTGATGAGCTTCTTCCAGCTTACAAGTACATATTTTTTAAGGTTCTCTAACCTTCCACACTCGAAGTGTATAACAAGCTTCTAAAAGCTCACAACTAAATAACATGTAAAATCAAAAGTAAGTTCGCAAATAACAATTTCTCTCTTGATAAAGTAATTTCGCTTTCTAAGTTATAATAAGAACGATATGACTCTTAAGATTATAGATGATGCTCAAATGTTTCGAAAGTTTGTGTATATTAGTTACTTCACAAATGTTATTGCTCTTCTTTAAATAGTCAATTTCTTCAACTAGCCATTGCTTCCTCTTAATTCTGTGTTGACTTTGGATTTTCAATATTATCTCTTCCGAAACAAAAATTTTCAGAGTTAATTGTTTGAAAAGGTAAGATCCTCCCAGATGTTAATAAAGAAAGTTTACTAAGAAGGTTCCTGTAAGAAAGGAAGTAATTTCTTATGATTTTATTTCCTTTTGAGAATTAGACCGTTAATTGTACAAGGAAATAAATCCAATTTGAAGTTTGAAATGTTATACAATTATCATCAAAATCGTTAATCATAAATCTTAAGCTAACAATCTCCCCCTTTTTGATGATGACAAATAATAATATATATTTTTAAAATTCAAATAATAATAAATGTTGAAAGATACCCGCAGAATTTACTCGTAGTTATAATTAGAAGGAACCTGAATTCTAAAGAAATGAACCTATCATTTATATATCACAGATTTTTACAAGTTCAACAGTAGAATCAATCACGTATATAATTGAGGCAGCATTGAGAAATATGTATTGAGAAATATATTATCATATATGCAGAAATATGCAAAAAGAATATATTCACGTAAACTCTCCCCCTTTGTCATTATCAAAAATAATAGAGAGTAGGGAGGAAGTAAAATAAAACATAATGAAATATAATGAAAAAGTAACAAAAAAATCAATTGACACAGTCAGTAAAGAGTTTTCCTAAGGAGAATCTGCAAATCTAGGAATTGGTTTTGGAGGTTGTCAATTTGTTCGCTAATTTGATCCTAATTAGAGCGAATGCCCCTCATTTGTTGCAAGATTAGATCATTCGTGCTTTGGAGTGGAACAGAGGTTGACTTTTGTGGGGTTGGACTTAAGATAATTGCAGCTCTTTCTGACCCATATGTTGTCCTTCATCTTGTAACCAAATTGGTAAGGAATGGAAGAATGAAACTTTCCTAGTTTATACCAATTTAAGTTACAAATGACACTTCAATCTTAGTCAACAACATTCCATAAGGTAGACCACCAGTTGTGTTCTTATGACTTCCCTTGTCTACCATGAACTTTAGGATTATTTCCAGGAGATTCACCTTATTGCTCTTTAACAAATTATAAACCATATATGTGTCTAGGAGGCTACACCTCTCTACTGAACTACTCCTTGGAAAAATAGAGGTAGCCAAAATAGATGCAAGGCATCTTGGTAGAAGATCTAAGTGTCTATACCAGGGTCTCCCTTCATGGGCATTTTCAATATTCATACAATTGAAGTTCACTACTTCTCCCATATCAATGTTAGCAATGTCCCACTTATGACAAGGAAGGTTTGTCCTACCTTCAGGACTTACACTTAGAACATTTCCTAAGATTTCCTCTATAACTAGAATCTCGCAATTGCGTACCTAAGAGATGACTGCTAGCCTTCTATTAATTTCTTCCTTTCTCATATGTCTGTAAAAACATTTGACCAATTCATCACACATTTTCATCCAAGATTAAGAAATTCTCCCAATCAATAGCAAGAAAATAAGGAGTGATGGGAATATCTATATCATCAAATAGATGGGGAGGCAAGATGTGTCCAGCTACCACCTTTCTGTTCTTGTAACACATCTTGTATCTTGCTCCAACCTCCATTAACTGGAATAAATTCATTGGTGCTGAAGCCTCTCCCTTTTAAAGAATGGTTAGTTTCTTCGATTTTGTTCTTTTGGCCTTAGAGATTTCTTTGAAAAAAACCTCTTTGAGTAATAGCTCATTCCTTATAATGACATCCTAATATTTTCTTCGACCAAAGGTTGTTTGCCTTTTCTTATTTCTTCCTTTTTCTTTTCTTTAATTCTTCTTTTTCTTTTTCTTCTGCCTCAGCAGTTTCTTTTTGTGGAGCTTGTTTTGAAACAATTCCTCTAGTCCATGGTCTTGTTTCCAATCGAGAAGGTTCTTCATTTAAACCATCATCATTTATTGCTCAGTGCACTTCAGGCACTTTCTTCTCTTTAAGACCAGGTCTAGGAAATGCAGAAGCTTTTAGAGTAGGAGTGGATAGGGAGAAAATAGGTACATGAAATCTCACATTTTTTAGTAACTCTTCCTTATTGAAAGTCTCCTCTTCTTCTTCACTTTCTTCTTTCTTTTCTTCTCCCTTTTCTTTTCCTTCTTCTTCTTCTTCTTCTTTTGAGTCATAAGCATATTGTTTTTTGATTGTTTTTTCTTTGTCATATAAAGAGGAATCAGGAATCAAAAGCAAACATTCTCTTCTATCCTTTTGATTTTGTTCTTACCATTGTAGATGAGCTTGGTGAAGTTTGAGAGAGAAAACAAGAGGCAATAAGAATGCAACGAGTTAGGGTGAAGAAAGAATAAGCAGCGCAAATGAGAATGACAGAGATAAGAAGATGAAAGAATTTTTCTTAGGGTATACTAAATGATTCATGAGAGTTGATCTTGTGAGAGGATAAGTAGACATATAGGCAAGAAGAGGAAGCACAATTAGTTAGGTATCTTCTGACAGACGTGTATGTAGAGTTGTCAGATTACACTCATGCTTTTGAAAAGGTTGAAATGACACCATGAATGACTCCCTTATTTTTAAGACACGTGTCATTTAAAATATCAACCCGAGAGAAGGCTTCTAAAAATAAGAGGAGCCTTTTAATCTAAAAGAAACCTACTAGCTAAAAGGAGGCTTCTAAACTAAAAGGGTCCTTCAAATCCTAAAGAGCCTACTAAACTAAGAGAGAGTTTCTAAGGAATCAGAATAAAAGGAGCCTACTAAATGAAATGTAAAGACAAGTAACAAAGAATATTCATACAAAAATAATATCAGAGAGTTTGTACATACTAAGCTCTTTTCTTAACACTCAAAATCTATCTTCAGAGAGTGGCTTAGTGAAAATGCCAACTACTTGATTCTCAGTATTAACATTTAAAAGATCAATGGTTCCTTCTAAAATATGATCTCTAAGAAAATGATGTTTGATTTCTATATGCTTAGTCCTAGAATGATGCACAGGATTTTGAGAAAGATTTATAGCTCTAGTATTATCATATAATGTAGGAATATGAGAAAAGTTTAGAGAAAATTCCTATAGTTGATGCTTCATCCATAAAATTTGAGCACAATAGCTAGCAACTGCTATGTATTCCATTTCAGTTGTTAAAAGCGTTGTGCAATTTTGCTCATTGCAGGATCAAGATACTAGACATCCTCCAAGAAATTGATAATGACCACTTGTGCTTTTTCGATCCACTATATCACCTGCATAATTTGCATCACAATAGCCCACTATATCTAATGAATTAATTTTTGGATACCATAGTCCAAAATCCATAGTTTCGTAGAGATATCGAAAGATTCTTTTGACTGCTTGAAGGTGACTTTCTTTTGGATTTTATTGAAAGTGTGTACAAAGACACATACTAAGCATAATATCTGGTCTTGAGATTGTAAGATATGGTAGTGATTCAATTATTCCTCTACACTTTGTCTTAACCATAGCTTTGGCTTCCTTATCTTTATCAAGCTTAGTTCTAAGATACATGGGAGTATCCATCGGTTTTGCATTCTTAAAATAATATTTCTTGATGAGTTCTTTTGTCTATTTTTCTTAGATAATGAAGATTCCTTTTCTGTTTGTCTGATTTGTAATCTAAGAAAGAATGATAATTCTCCTGTCATGCTCATTTCAAACTCCACCTGCATTAATGCTGAGAATTCTTTACAAAAGGATGGATTAGTAGCACCAAATATTATGTCATCAATATATATTTGCATTATGAGTAAATCATTCTCCTTTATTTTAATAAATAAGGTTTTATCGACCTTTCCTCTTTCAAAGTTATTCTTAAGTAGAAAGTTACTTAACCTTTCATACCATGCTTGAGGAGCCTGTTTTAAACCATATAGAGCTTTGGTTAACTTCATCACGTAATCCATACTTGTTTGTTAATATAACCATTTAAGAATGCACTTTTAACATCTATTTGGAACAACTTGAAGTTTCTATAGCATGCAAAGGTAAGTAAAATTCTAATTAATTCGAATCTAGTAACAGGCTCATAAGTTTCATCAAAATCAATATTGTTACGGTGAGCTATAAGTCTAGCTTTGTTTCTTACCACCTTACCATTTTCTTCAAGTTTGTTTCGAAATACCCACTGAGTCCCAATGATTGACTTGTTTTTAGGACAAGATACTAGATTTCAGACTTTGTTTTATCAAATTGATTCAATTTTTCTTTTATAGTTGAAACCTAGTTTTTGTTAGTAAGGGCCTCTTCAACAATCTTTGGTTCTATTTGTGAGATGGGAGCATCAAAGTTGTTCTTGAACGATGATCTTGTTTTTAGACTTTTAGAGGCCAGAATATATTGATTGGTATCAAAACCTCCATTCTCTCGGTGTTTTTCGTTGCATAGGCTCTTGCTGAGATAAATGAGCCTGTTCTGTTCTAGCTTTAGAGGGGCCTTCTTGATTTTATAATTATGAAGGTATTATAAGTGTATTTTGATTCTTCGATGTATTTTTAGGTACCAAAAGATGCTCTTCATCTTCTGAGTCAGTTGTTGTCGTCGAAGGTAGTGCTTCATCAAATACCACATGTATCGATTCTTCTATCTTCTTTTTTTTATTATATACTTTGAATCCTTTACTAACGGTACTGTAGCCTAGAAAAATAGCTTCTTCTGATCTCTCATTGAACTTTCTAAGGTTGTCTTTCCATTGTTTAGAATGAAAAACTTACAGCTAAATGCTTGAATGTAAGCAACATTTGGTTTTCTTCCTTTCCACAACTCATAGGGGGTCTTTTTCAAAATAAATCTTATGAGACATCTGTTGAGTATACAACAAGCAGTTGACATGACTTGTGCTTAATAACCATGAGGTAAGCCACTTTCGCATAGCATTGTTTTGGCCATATTTATGAGTCCTATTCTTTCTCTCAACAATTCCATTTTGTTGAAGAGTCCTTGGGCATGAGAAGTTGTGAATTATACCATTTTTGTTGTAGAAGTCTTCAAATTTTCTATTATCAACTTCTCCTTTATGTTTGCTTTAAATCGATGTAATGCAGTACCCTTTTTTAGTCTAAACTTTCCTGCAAAACTTCCCAAAGACTTCAAAAATATCATCTTTATTTGACAGGAAATAAACCCAAATATATCTGGAAAAATCATCTACTATAACAAAATCGTAATGCTTGCCACCAAAATTTTGAGTCCTAGTTGGACTAAATAAATCCATGCGCATGAGTTTAAGTAGCTGGTTAGTAGTTATAATATTTTTAGGAGGGAAACTACTTTTAATTGTTTTACCTTTTAAACAAGCTTCACAAACCTGATTGCTCTCAAATTTCAAATTTGGTAGTCCTCTTACTAACTCAATTTTGGAAAATTTTGATAAAATGCTTATGCTAGCATGTCTAAATCTTCTATGTCAGATAAGTGAATCCTTTTCTATTGAGACAAAATACTTGTCACTTTAAGAATATATATCTTTCAATTGAGCATAGTATATGTTCTGATTTTTAGGACCAACGAATACAATAATGCTATTAAGATTGTCAATTATTTCAAAATGTGACGCATAGAAAATAACCTTGTAACCTTTATCACATAATTGACTCACGCTAAGCAAGTTATGTTTCAATTCATCAATAGAAAGAACATTATCAATAGAAGCAGAGTTAGAATCACCAATTTTACCAATTTCTGTGAGCTTTACCTTGTTTTTATCAGCAAAGACAAAATTACCTCCGTCTTTCCTTTCAATAATTGAAATGTGATATTTCACCTATCATGTGTCTCAAACAACCACTATCAACTATCCATTGATTTTCGTTTGTCTCCGTTTTGAAGCATATCTGCATAGTGTATTATCTCATTTTAGGTACCTAAATTTTTCTGGGTCCTTTCATATTAGTAGTTTGACCTTTTGGTATCTAAACATACATTTGAGATTATTTTTCATTTTTTGAAAGTAACAAGAGTGACTATGTCTACCACAATAATCGCATAAAAAAGATAAATGATAGTTGTTATGATTTTTGCCACTTACCAAGTTCCTGTTGTTTTGGCTTGGCTATAGCTACTATTGGATTCAACAAAAAAGTTTTTGTATGACCTGATATTGTTATTTTCATTATATCCTATTCTGACCTTATCAAAAACACATTTACCACTCTTAAGTAATGCATCAAGATTGTTTCTTTCATTAATAAAATTAGCAAGATCTTTTTCAAGAGAAAAAAATTTATTAGCACATTTTTCTTTTTTGAGTTTTAAAGCAGTAACTTTCTCTTCTAATTGTTTTATCTTAGCAGAGTCATTTTCAAGTAATGAGTTTTCTAACTGAATTATTTTTTGTTCCAAGCATTCTTTTTCAGAAGTTGTTTGTGTATTATCATTTTCAAGAGAAGTGATTTTAGACAACACATTTTTTGTACTAAACATATAAGTCATGATATGCATCTCTCAATTCATCAATTTCAATATTACAGTCAAAATAATATCCCTCTTCATCTCCTAATTCGGCCATAAAGCAAACGTTGCTAACTTCCTCAGACTCTTTTTCTTTAAAGTTATCAAAATCCTTATCTGACCAAGCTACAATCGTAGCATGCTTTTTGGGATTTTTGTTTTCTGTCTTGTCCTTTTGAAAAAGAGGACATTTTGGTCTTGTGTGTCTGTGTGTCTAGGCTTCTTGTAGTGATAGCATATGATTTGATTATTTTGTGTATTGCTATTGCCATTTCCATTGCTGCTTTTTAATAGGAACCTATTGTTTCTAGTTTTCTTGTTTCCTTCTCTTTTCTTCATGAGCTTCTTTTTTTAGAAGCGAGCATATTTTCTAATCATGAAGTTTAATTCAACATCTACATCTATTTGCAACTTAGTATCAATTTCATCATCATTTGATGGATTTGATTTGTCAACTACTTTTAGTGTCATTCCTCTTCTATATGAGGATCCTTCATCCCGCCTAAGTCGGCTTCATGAATCATTAAGTTTCCTTTTAACCAGTTAAGTGAGATTGTGTCGAGATCTTTTGTAGTTTTTAGAGCTATCACTTTAGGTCTCCATTCCTTTGGTAATGATCTTAGAATATTTTTACCAGCTCGTCATTTGGATATATCTTGCCTAAGTTTTTCAAGGCAGCGATGACATCATGTTTGAAGAATTCGTCTATTGTTTCTCCTTGTTTCATACAAATAGTCTTGTATTAATGTACTAAAAGACTTATTCTATGTTTCTTTACCTCATTCGTTCCTTCAAAAGTGACATGAAACTTGTCCCACATTTCTTTTGTTGTAGAATAATAGAATATCTTTTTGTACTCTTCTAGAGATAGTGCACAGATCAGATGATGTCTTGCTTTGGCATTCAGCTGTGCATTTCTCTATCAGCATTAGTCCACACTTCTACATTATCAGTAGTAGGAGGTGCAGCTCCAACTTTGATAACTTGCCATATTTGGATATCCACTGATTGAAGATAGATGGTCATTCTTTCTTTCCAATGGGAGTAGTTGTTTCCATTTAAGTAAGGAGGCCTTGAGACAAATTGTCCTTCAAGGCTTCTTAAGTTGTTTGTCGTGATCTATCGCGTGTTGTAAAACACAATAAATGTGAAACCTTGCTCTGATACTAAATGACAAAGCAAACACACGTAAGAGGGGTGAATTGTGTGTAAAATAAAATTTTGCAAGGTATTTTAAATCTTTATAATACTTCTTAAACAAAATGGTTTGATAAATGGAAAGGTTCCTATTAAACTTTGAAAGGAACTTGTTAATGTTTAAAAAGAAAAGATCATGTTAGTTATTTAAAATATGAAAAAAGTTTATTAAACGAAAGGATCCTATTCGCACTAAAAAAAGGGGCCTGTCAATCGATAGAAGCCTGATAGAGCTCAAATAGAAATATTCCTATTAATTGATAAGAGCCTGTTGACATTTAAAGTGAAAAGAACCTCTTACTTTATAGAAACAAAAGGAGCCTATTGAAAAACTGAAAGGAGTCTATTGAAAACACAAACTTGTAACATGGAAATTTAAAAGTTAGAAAGAGAGAAAGAATGACACAATAGATTTATATCGGTTCGGCTAATAACCAAGCCTACGTCCAGTCCCTAAGTATCCAACTTGAATATTTCACTATAAGAATTTGAGTATTAAATTTGATGAGCCTCTCCAAGCTCACAAGTACATATTTTTCAAGGTTCTCCAACTTCCACACTCGAAGTGTATAACAAGCTTTAAAAGCTCACAGAAAAATACAATGTAAAATTAAAAGTAAGTTCTCAAATAAAAATTTCTCTCTTGATGGAGTGATTTCACTTTCTAAGGCACAATAAGAATGATACGACTCTCAATAATATAGATGCTGGACAAATGGTTCGAAAGTCTGTGTATATTTGTTACTTCACAAGTATTGTTGCTCTTATTTAAATAGTCATTTTCTTTAACTAGTTGTTGCTTCCTCTTAATTTTGAGTTGACGTTGGATTTTTAATATCATTTTTGTTGGAACAAAAATTTTCGGAGCTAATTGTTCAAAAAGGTAAGATCCTCTTCGATGTTAATAAAAAAAGTTTACTAAGAAGGTTCCTGCAAGAAAGGAAGTAATTTCTTATGATTTTATTTCCTTTTGAGAATTATACCGTTAATTGTAGAAGGAAATAAATCCAATTTTAATTTTGAAATATTATACAATTATCATCAAAATCATTAATCGTAAACCTTGAGCTAACAATTGATAACCAAAAGAAAGGTTATATGATGGTGAAGATATATTATGTTGGCAATGATTGGACTTTATGCAATAAACTTTTGAGATAATTTATATTCTTTAATATTGTTAGCATTTACTTATGATTGATGTTAGTACTATTTGTATATGATAGGTTCATTTATTTTTCGACGCCACATACAAGTGAAAGGTTGTGTTAGGAGACTGTTTGATGGATTTTAATGTTGACAGCAAATTATCCATTATGACAGTCAAGAATTGCAGCAGGAATGATAAGCTTGTTGGATAGTGGAAGGTTATTCCATATGCGTCATTTTGCATATGTTCTGAACTTGATTGTGAAGGATGGATTGTATATCATAAAGGAAGGAATATATTTGATTCAGAATAGTATAGTATATTGGAGTGCAACACCTAAAAGAGTTGATAAATTTGAAGAAATTGTATGATTTCTATACATCTCGAGTACGAATATGTCGATTTTGGATTTGTCGAATCAGATGGAACTCAACCTTCAAGATGTTAGAGTCAATAATCCAATATGATGACGTGTTTACTAGGTTAGAGAAAGAGACTCTAAGTACCCTTGCATGCCTACAGAAAAGCAATGAGAGTTGGCTAGAGAACTTTGTGTGATGATGAAATTATTTTATAATGAAACTGAATTGTTATCGGGAACAAAATATCTAACTTCACACTATTGCTCTAGCACTATATGTGAGATAAAGAATGCTTTTATCTGTCTGGATGTTTGATTCCAATGAATTTATTCGAGTTATGGTAGAGTAGATGATAGAAAAACTAAATTCTTATTTGTTTATGGTTGGACATATTGTTGCAGTCTTATCTGTGCTGGACTTAAGATACAAGATAAAAAGGGTTAATTTAATAAATAATATTTTATATGGTAATCGAGCCCAGGAGCATGTAGATGTCATCAAACAATTTGGGTATGATTTTTTTAATGATTATCAACTCAGAATGGACAAATTCATGATTGGGATCGCAGTAGTTTAAATTATTCAACTTTGACTTCGATTTTAGGTTTAGGCTCGTTTTCTAAAAGCAGCTTGTTACTTTCACTTTCAGAATTTATGAAAGAAAAAAAGGTTAGGATTTCATACAATATGATGAAATTAGATAAATATTTTATCGAAGATTGTACCGCTGAATTTGAAGGTGTGCAGTTTGATGTATTATTATGGTAGAAGAGTTGTGGAAATATTTATGAAAATATTTATAATTAAAATTTAATAAAAATTTAAAAATTGGAAAAAGAGAAATAAAAATAAAAATGAAAATGAAAATAATATAAATGGAATATGAGAAAATGTAAGTTTCTTTCATTTCATATAATCATATAATACTTTATTAATGAATTTGATTTCATTTTATCAATACATGTAAGCTTTATATATTTATTCATTATAAAATCTCAAATTTTCTTAATTAATTAAAATTCGTTACTATAATGAATCGAACTGATCACTTCAATTATAATATTTTTCTCTCATTTCCTATAATCAAATCCTCCTTTATTAATAAATTTAGTTTCATTTTAT
>JANQBM010000220.1:11783917-11804881 GCA_025594535.1 Erythroxylum domingense | reverse complement strand
AATAATTGTTTCCGTTGCTTTCTTTGTGTTGTATTAATTGTTTTGAAATAAAATGGGCCAATTTGAGTTATCAACTTTCTGTACCTTATGTTTCATCGATTAAAATGTAATTTGCTTTTCTTTCAGTTTAATTAAACAACGTGTTTTGAAAAAGAAAAAGTGGGCCTAAATTAATGATCATTGATAAGAGTTTTAAATTCAAAAAAAAATTTATATCGAGTTCTTAATTGTTAAGTGATGTGACACGCCACCCTTGCGGGGCACGGACTCGGGTATCACCATCGATATCGGGTTCAGATCCAGCGGGAGTGGGGTGTTACATAAAGAGTAAAATGAGGCAAATCCTCTTAGCTTTTTTTCCCCTTTACATATTTTTTTCATTTGATTTTTTTAAGTTGTTCTCTAAATCTTAATGTTAAAAATTAATGCAACCTATTGGATTCTTCAATTGTGTCATTATGAGAGGCTTAAGGTAGTCTCTTTAATAATAAAAAATACTTTTAAAAGTTTACATATTTATATATTATCTATTTAGTACGCCTTTTTTTTACTTTGCCCAAGGCCTATAAAATGTTAGCAACAACCTTGTCCACATGATCTTTATCTTTTAGAGCTGATGTATATCTACTGTGATTTTATCCACCATATCATCCAGGTCTCCCCTTGATCTCTATCCATTGATGACGAGTCATCCAAACCCAAACCCTTATATAGCACACTGGTCTGGTCCAATGCTTAGTTATATCAAGTCCATTAGTCATGGTCCACCTATTTAAGAACACATTAAGTCCTTATGACAAGCCCCTATCTTGAAACAACTAAGTGGCCCGCTCGGCACCCCACGGTGACCCTCCAGTCGATGTTTGATCTAACTGGACAATTCCCATGGAGTTAAGCCTATTGCCCCTTTTTATTGAAAAGCTTTAACTTAACATTCATAAATATAAACAGTAGAGTTTTTTTAAAACCATTTTACTAAAAATTTCGGCAGCACAATGACTGAATTTTGATATTCTCAAAAATTTCAAAATTCCTGTAAAAGTTCAAAATATTTCTATAATCACATCAAAATCCCCATTACAATTTTTGGACTTCAAGTCCATTCACAAGAATCTTAACAATCACTTCAATAATCTTTTAAAAAAACTAAAACATATTCATGCATTTAACTTTAAAACATTCATATACTTGCGGTCTTTACACAAAATACATTCCAAAACATATTCATGAATATGCAAATGTTCCCTAAAACATTCAAAATGCAAAAATGCCTACACATTAGCACGTGAAAAAGTTGACTAGTCACGAGGTGGATTCCCTATTGTTGAAGCCCCTGATCGTGCACTTGCGAGGTTTCATTTAAAAAGAAAAGAAAAGAGAGTGTGAGCTAAACGAGCTCAGTGAGTGCTATATTTTATATTCAAATCATATTTAACAATTTAAACCTCCCTAAAACAAATTCATCTCAATTTGTATAATTCAATAATAATATGAAACTATATGCTTTAACTTAGACATAAAGTCGTAGAGTTGGTTCTGCATTGTTTACCTACGATTGGTTATCTAATAGTTACGGAGCTGGTTCTACATCACTTACCTACACTAGGATAACCACCATGCATTGGTAGTCACAGAACTAGTTTTTCATTGCTTACCTATAACTGGTTAACCACTAGTTATAAAGTTGATTTTACATTGCTTACCCGCACTAGGTTAACCGTTATATACTAGTAGTTACGGAATTGGTTTTACATCGCTTACCTGCAACTGGTTAACTACTAGTTACAGAGCTGGTTCTAAATCGTTATACACCGGTATAATAACATGTATAAAACCTATCGGTGTACCATAGGTTGAAAACCATTTCCTTTTTTTCAACCAATAATATCATCTCAATGTAAACTCAAATCATATAAGATATGACTTTCAAACTTAAATTCATATATTACTAAAACATAAAGGATACTAGCAATATTCACTTGTAATGCACCATTCACATAAAACTCATAATCAATATTCACTTCATGACATAATAGAAATCATTTTCATAAAATCAATTTAAAATACACCCATTGTTTTGCAAACTTATCGCTAATTTAATATTAGTTAAATTAATATTTGACATGAAAATTTAATTACACTTGGCATTGATATCCACATCATTTCCATTAAAAAAGAGTCTAAATCGTGTTATTTTTGTGAAAAATTGAAAGTTTAGGTATCTTAATTACCACATTTGAAAATTTGGGTTATAATTATAAAATTAAGTCATTAACCTTTGTTTTCCCTAACCATCATTCTCCTTTTTGTTTCTCTCGAACCTGCCTAAACTTTGTTTCTCCACTAAGCTCTCTCTTCTTTGTTTCTCTGGCCACCTCCCTCCCTCTATCTTAACCTTACCAACTTGGTTGTGCATATAGGATAAATGGTGATGATCTTAGAAATGACATGTTATATAAATATATTTTTATAACCTAGGTTCATAATCATGATAACTACTAGCACCAATGGCATATTCAAGTTGGAATTGAAAAAGATATTAGTGAGGTTTGATTTGATATTGAGTTTGGTTTATTGGCAGAGTTATCTTGGTTTTGGGTTTCAAGTCTGTTAATGAAGTTATAGAATTAGGATCTAAGTTAAGTTGTATAGATGAAGAATAACTATTATTGTTGTTGGTGGTAAGAATGACATATACAAGGTCTTTAGTTATGTAGTGAAAGGATAAGTAAGCCATTGTTATGTAAATGTCTTATGTTTACCTATTTCTGATAAAAGCTTGAGGGTTTTAAAGATTTCCTTGTTTTTTAATGTCTACTAAAATACAAAATGTTTCAAGTTCTGTACAAAAATTGTTTGAGGCCCTAAAATTTTATTGAAAATGAATTCATATTAGAGTAATAAATCCCTATTTATTTTATTTTCAGAATAACTTATTTATTTCATATCTTTGACAATATAAGAATATTCTTCCTTGTCATAGTTGTTAATAAATCCTTCTTTTCTTTCTTTCGTTTTTTATTATTTGACATTTGAGGATATTTTAAGGTCACTTTAAGATGATAACTAAACATACTTCCTCAATATATTTAAAGAGATTCAAGTCCATAAAGTGTAAAATGTTTTTGAAGACAATAAACAATTCAGGTTCTTCGTATGAGAAAAATATTTAACTTAAGAAATGAGACAAAGTATGATTGCATTACATATAAGAAAAATATTAGAAAAAATAAGAATAGATATTTAAAAATTTATTTATGTATCAAATGATGATAGGAACTTCTGATGCAAGACCAGAAATGTAACAATTTTCTTAGTTTATGAAAAACTACTTATTTTGAGCCTTGTTAACACTAGGCAACTATTCTTGTTTATGGAGGAAGATTTTGTACGTTAGTGATCAAATTAGGAATCAGATTTAGAATAGGAAATGAAAACTCTACTTTCTTATGGCAGGATCCTTGGCATCCGAGAGGTATCTTGATGACTCACTCTACTCCTAGGGTGATCAATGGGTTAGAGCTCTATGACTGCAAGAGTGTCTGAAGTAATCAGGAATAATGAATGGTGCTGGTAGGAGACAACAGTTGGGACTATTAGTAACCTAGAACCTTTACAATACCATCCTGATTATTCAAGAGAGGATAGTTTAGAATGGCTAGCTAGCCCTTAGAAGAAGTATACAAATGCTTTTGCATATACTTTCATGAGACCTCCAAATTAAATAGTTCTTTGGGATAAACTTGTATGGCATAAAAGGAATAGTCCTAGGTGTTCCTTCATCCTATGGTTAGCCTTCCTGAATAAATTTCAGACAAGGGACAAACTTCTTTACCTCCACACCCCAAATCGGTGCTCCTTATGTGTTTCAGATTTGGAGACTATTGATCATTTATTTTTTGAATGTACTTTATCTAAAACAGTTTGGTTAACAGTCTAAATCACTTCCAAATACACCTACCTCACCTGAAAAATCTTCAATCCATTTTAATATGGGTTAATCAGCCACCAACCTTCAGAAACTGTGATATTAATACCTTCTTCATTCTCCTTTCTGTTATTGCGTATAACCTGGGGACTGAAAGAAACTTGTGAACCTTCAAAGATGAAGCCTTGGACGTAGGGAACTTCAACATGAGAGTGATCTTTCAAGTTATGGAACACCTCAGCTCAAACACTGAGAGAAGGTAAAATGTATGTGTTTTATATTTCTAATGAAATGTCTGTAGGTTTGACTTTAGGTCCAGGTTTGAGAAAAGAGAGGGCAATCCAAATTGCTATAAAAGGAGAAACATAAGATGAAGGGAAAGCCTCAATCTCCACTAAACTTCGATTATGGCAACATGGTGACTAAAGCTACAAGGGGATCTCCTTCGAATAACAGTCAAAGAGCCTCTAACCCATGGATGTTGCTTGGAAAAGAAAGAAGTCCAGATCGGGTCTGCGATGGAAGGTGGTTTAGAGTTAATCTTTCTCTTATCTCATCACCTCGAAATCTAACACTAAAAAGATACCACATTGCTTTGGAAATGTGAAGAATCAAAGTACGATGTACTATTCTCAAGTTAAGGATTAGTAGGGAGGCTGGATTGGTTGATAAGATAAATGAGTTTGTTGCATGAAAGTGTATTACTAGCAAGATGGTCCTGATATGACCATCATAGTGTAGTCATGGCATGGCTTGATATGGTGGTAAACATGATGATGGGAAACATTTGTAGGGTTCTTTATGCTTTCTTGTGAGTTAGGTTTTTTGTCTGGATAAGATATTGCAGCTTGGGCAATCTTTAGTTGTGCATAACTTCTTATTATTTATAAAATTTTACTGATTTACCAAAAAAACACTAGGCAACTAAAAAATAAAAATATTTTCTCTATTAACGCATCAACTCCAAAAAAGGCTTCATTAAAAGGGATAAAGACTATCACTGTCAATCCTATATGCATAACCAAAAAAGTTATCAGTGGTGTTAAGTATATGAAGTTGGAGAGGTTAAAAATAAAGGGAGGGAGGTCATTAGAGAAACATAGAAGAGGGATTTTTCATGGAGAAAAAATAGGAGAAAGAAAGCCTCGCCAAGTACGGGAGGAATAAAGAGGGGAAAGATGGGTGGATAAATTAACAAAGTAGATTTTTTTATTTATTTTTTCTTTTTAATTAATTTTTAAATCATTAAGTAAATAATTTTCTATGTCATCCATGTGAAAAATATATTAGCTAACATGCTTGCCATATTAGCATTGTTAATAGAGGGTTTAACGAAGACTATTTTTGCAAAAAATAAAAAGTTAGAGCATTTTATGGCTACTTTTTAAAATTGAAGCTACAATTACAAAATTTAGTAAAGTTTAGAACAATTTAGTAATTAACCCTTATTATTATTACTTTTTATAAAGATCTTGATTTGTTGGAACCATGAGGTCTCTATTATATTATAATTAAGGGATTTGATTTCATTTTAAGGTTGGATGCCTATTACAAAAAGAGTTTGAAAGATGAACTTCAGTTTAATATAACTGGTAAGCAAATCAACATGAAAAGAACATATTGTAGCCACATATTGGAAAAAAGTGTATGATTGCCTTTCCATTGCTTAAGAGTCCCAATGAATCAACTATAAACCACGTGAATCAATGGTGAACCAAGTGTGGCCATTGATTGGGAGTGAAGAGTTTCTAAGTTTATATATGAGTTTGATATTAACTTGAGCATTCCCAAGAGTGAAGAAGAACTAAAAGAGTAAAATAATTTATAAGTCTTAAGAAATTGTCATAAGGAAAGCTATGTAATTATAAAGCAAGGTCATGCCAGTATTACTATAAGGGAAGTCAAAGGGTATGCTAGAAGTTCCGACTCATTAATTGAAGGTGTTAAGGGATCCATAGAGAAAAATAAATGATGTTATCACATTTTCTACTTTTGATGAGAAGATCGAGACATTATTTCTTTAAAAATGTAAAAGACTTTCTATCCCATTTTCCATTTGGTGATGGTTAGATGAAAATTAGAACTTATACTGTAATTATGACACGGTAGTTAGGGAAAGATATTCTCCTTATGCCAATGTCAAATCTTTAAGTTATTGCGATGCTCATTTTAGATTTATAGATCTTAATAATTCATTCTAGAGAACGCAAGGGAAAAAAGAGAACATAGAAAAATAGTTCTTAAGGCTTTTGTAAATGGAAGAATTAGAAAATTTATTTTTTAAATACAATCCAAATGGAGGGAGGGAGGTCTATCTTTAAAAATGCACATCCTTATCTCTATAAGCATTCATATCATTCCATCGTTGCAAAAGTACTTTAAAGATGATATCAAGTTTACTTTTGTTATAAGGAAAGAAAATGATATTGGGACCAAATCGTAGAATCAAATTGGAATTATGCTTCAAAGTTAAGAATGATATCTACATCTTCAATTATATAACAAAGAGCAATTTGTACCACTTATAGACATTGTCTATTCCAAAGAAAAGGATCCATCTTTCTTTTATTTAAGAACTTCATTTGTCATTTGCCTTATGTTGAATAAAACAGATACAATTTTGTTCTAAAAGATTAATTTAATGATAAAAGTGTTTAAATGTTGATAAGTGATATACTTTTAATTCATGTATCAATTGGTTTTGGGTTGATTTAGTAGGTGCACTAATTTTTTATAGGTTTGCATGTTTTGAACCTACATAAGAGATTTAATTATATGTGAAAGGTAAGTTTAATTATAATAGTATTCAATCATGTGAAGAGGTGAAATTTTAATTAAATACCAACTAATCTATTTGGTAGAGGTTGGATTAAATTCTTTAAAGTATTTTTAGAGTTAATTATACATTAAAGAAGGGACCTACAAAAAGGAGTTACCCAATATGAATTCTCATAACCACTTTAATTAACAATGATTAGTAATTTTCTTGCATATTTAGTATCCTTCATCCTTGTTGACTTGAACATTGGAATGAATTTGTCAAGAATACCCTTAACTTACTAAGATTCATTTTTGTAAGCCTGTTAAGTTGAGATTAGTCTACTAGACTTACTACAAATTTAGTCTACATTAATAAATGACATCAAAGATTAATATTAAAAATTAAATCTTATTGAAACTTTATAATTGATCTTGAAACTAATGTTTAAAATTTAGGTTGAAGAGATTAAGTTAGTGATGGAGTTTTAAGCGTTGATATTTATCATTTGAGATGTTTAAGTGATGGTTCAAACTTTAAAGAAATCACTTTGTCAACCCTCCAGTTAATGTGAATACATATCCAGTAGTGGATTTACTTTTGTTAAGATCACCTGCATAATTAGCATCAACATATCCTATGATAGTAAAATGTGATCCTTCACAACATAATGCAACATCTGAGGATCCCTTGACACATTTGAGAATCTTTTTAACTGTATTCCAATGCTCTCGACCAGGATTTTCCATGTATCAACTAACCACTACCACTGTATGTGTAATATCTGGTCTTGTACAAATCATAGCAAATATCAAGCTCCCCTCTGTTGATGCATACAGTACTCGAGACATCTCCGTCCTCTCTTCTTCATATTTAGGATTGATACTTGAGGATAACTTGAAATGAACAAGAAGAGGGGTATAAATTGACTTACAATCTTACATGTTGAATCGCCGCAAGATCTTCTTCAAATAATTCTTCTGAGATAGCCAAATCTTCCTATTATTTTTATCTCGCATAATTTGCATCCCGAGAATCTTGTTTGTTGGTCCTAAGTCTTTCATTTCAAATTACCTAGCCAACTGTGCCTTTAATTCTTCGATACGATCATTGTTGGGGCCTATTACTAACATGTCTTCTATATACAACAACAAAACTATAAAATCATCTTTCTCAAACCTCTTGAAATATACACAAGGGTCTATATTCAGTCTGTTGTATCCAAGGCTCATGATGAAGGAATCAAATCTCTTATACTAACACCTTGGTGCCTTCTTTAAACCATACAAAGATTTGTTCAACCTGCAAACTAAATTCTTTTTCTCTTTTTCATTCTTGTTGGAGCATATAAATTTCTTCTTTAAGATCTCCATGAAGAAATGTAGTTTTCATATCTAACTGCTCAAGATGCAAGTCAAATATAGCACACATTGCTATAGCTACTCGAACTATAGTGAGTCAAACTACATGAGAAAATATTTCGTTAAAATCAATACCTTCCTTTTGAGCATATTCTTTTACCATCAATCTGGTACAATATCGCTCCACTTGATCGTCACCACTTCGCTTGATCTTGTAAACCTATTTATTGTCAATAGGCTTTCTTCCTTACGGTAATGACACCAACTCCCATTTCTTATTATTATGAAGTGCTTAAATTTCTTTTTGCATTATTACCATCCACTAAGATGCATTTGAATTATTCATTGCTTCTTAAAGAGTTGATGGCTCCCCTTCCTTAGTTAAAAGACAGTACGCGATATTGCCCTCCATAATATAGTCTGAGTGTCAACTCGGTGCTCTTTTTATGCGAGTTGATCTCCAAGTATCTGAAACATCATATTCAACTGTTTCTTCCTCCTTGTGCTCTGGTGCAACTTCAGAAGAATCATTTTGATCAACTTCCCTATCCATTTGTACTGTTGTAGTTTCTGGATTCTCTTGTATAGTGCCAACATTTTCTGCTTGCTCTTGATCCTTATCTTCCATAAAGATAACATACCTGCTAATGACAATCTTGTGGGCAGTGAGAACCCACAGACGATACCCCTTCACACCTTCAACATACCCTAAGAAAATGCATCTTCTTAATTTTGGATCCAACTTTGTAGTTTCTTGAGCATTGAACATCACATAGGCAGGACTTTCAAATATATAGAGGTTGTAATAATCCACTAGTTTATCAGTCCACATCTTCATCGAATTTTTTAACTCTATTGCAGTTGATGGAGCTCGGTTCACCACATAACAGGTAGTATTGACTACTTCTGCCTATAATTTCTTATCTAAGCTTACAGTTCTCCACATCGCTCTTGTTCTTTTCAATAAAGTTCTATTTATCCGCTTTGTTACTCCATTTTATTGAGGAGTGTATACTATCGTGAACTATCTTTTGATGCCTTCTTGCTTGCAAAATTTATCAAACTCTTTAACAATATATTCTCCTACATTATCTGACCGCAAACACTTGATATTCGTATCAGATTCAAGTTCCACCCACGCTTTGTGAAATTTGAAGATTGAAAACACATATGCTTTCCTCTTGATAGGAAATACCCAACATCTCCTCGAAGAATCATCTATGAATGTTACAAAGAAATTTTCTCCTCCTAGGCACGTAACTGGTGCTTGCCACATAAGAGTGAATTAATTCTAAAATTTCTTTGCTTCTAAACTTTGATGTGTTAAATTTCAATCGATGCTGCTTACTCATAATACAATGCTCACAGAAGGGTAGTGAAACGTTTGTAAGATCCGGAAGTAGATTCTTCTCTGTAAATATCTTCATTCCTTGTTCTGATATATGTCTAAGCTTTTTATGCCACATCATTGCAGATTTGTCATCTGGACTAGTCTCCGCAATGAATGCCTCTCTTTCTTACAAAGTTATTCCCTTCAGCATGTACATATTTGCAACAATCTTCTCTTCTTTCATAAATACCAACGCTCCTTTAATCACTTTCATAATCTTGTTTTGAATCTCAAATTTGAAATCGAGATCATCCGGTTGTCTTACAGATAACAAATTCTTCTTCAGGCCCTCCACATGTTGCACTTTTTCAATAGTCTGAATTGTAACATCATACAATTTTAACTTGATGGTGCCAGTACCAACGATCTTAAAAGCTTGATCATTACAGCTATACACAGATCCTCCAGAGACAGATTCATACTAATGGAATCATTCTCTTCAAGGGGTTATATGAAAAGTAGCTATTTAATCAAATAGCCAGACATCAGCAAATCTTCTTTTTCCTCCAATAGTCGTTGTTGCTTCATAAACTATTGTGCTTCCATCATCTGAAGTACTAGAAATGTTTCCTTGAGGAACATAATCTTTCTTGTTTAGATTCCAACAATCCTTTTTCAGGTGACCTTTCTTGCCATAATTGTAGCATTTATAGTTCTTCTTACTCCTAGATTTTGATTTACCACGATTGTGACTCCCACTTGGACCACTTTCCATTGATCTACCTCTCATCACTGTAAGGCCTCTATTTGTTGCGAACTTGCCAATCTATCTTCTTTACTCTTACATCGGCAATCTTCTTCCAGAATAGTATTTGCAATGTCATCGAACACTAAAGTATCCATATTGGTTGTTCAATTTATGATGAGTTGATCATATGAATCTGGTAGACTTTGAAGTAGAAGTTTTGCATGTTCATTTATTGCTACTATATGCCCCAATGATATGAGTTGCGAAAATAGAGTATTCAAAGTGTTTAAGTACTCCGTCACTGAAGTGGATTCCGCCATATGTAAAGTGTATAGTTTCTTCTTCAAAACATTTTTATTGTGGAGTAATTTGGACTCATATAATTTTATGAGGTGATCTCATATTTCCTTCGCAGTCTTCTTTTCCTCTATGCTGGATAATATTCCATCAACTAAAGCTAGGTGAAGATTAGCTACAACATTCCCATCCATCTTGTTCCACTTTTCATCTGTGATTTCAGCTAGCCATTCACTAATGGCTACCAGAAAATCATCTTTCCTCAAGATTTTCTTTATCTTTAGCTTCCACAGTGAGAAATTACTCTTCTTGAATTTTTCAATGTCGTACTTTGCTGTCATTACTTCTATCACAACCATTTTATGAATATCACCTTTGACACAGTGAATAATATTCTAACTTATCTTTTGATGTAGAGGATCCACTCTTGGTGGCAACCACAAAGCATACAATAAGCAAATATACACACTCAAGGCTGGCTCTGATACCAGTTGTTAGGAACAATTAGGACTTAGACAGAGTAAGGTAGCAGTTAAAACGAAACTAAAAAATATTGAAGATAAAATAGATATACAGATTTTACGTAGAAAACTCCTAAATTAAGGTAAAACCACGGGTAAGGATAGAAGAAGTTTATTATTAAAAAATTGGAGAATTACAAAGAGAAAAACCAGACCCATAAAAAATACATAAATTTCTTTTTTCTCTCTTTCATTTTTTCACCCCACTTCTCTCTTTTTTATTTTTGTTATGCCTGTATGGATGACTTCAGGTTTTTCTCCTCTCCATTGCACCTTATTCATCCCATCATTTTCCATTTGATGATTCAAGCAAAACCAAAGAGGAAGGGAAGGAAAAGCATTAGAAGAACTACTTTGCCAATTTTAAGGTTTAGGACTCCATTTAGTTAATTTTTGTATTTGTGTATATTTGAATGTGTAAAAAGATTCATTTGGATTTGGAATGGTTGCTAGAATGATGTTTTGGTCCTTTTTTAGTATTATCTTATATAGAATTGATTGAATATGACAAGATAGTTACTGACCTGAACATTTTGGCTCTTTTAGGTAGAGTAAGAATCTTTATTTATGAACAAGCGCAACTACTAATGGTATCCATTTAGCCTTTTATTTGCTCTCTGTCAGTGGAGGTAGAATGACTTACCCGTCAATTGTGAACCCGCCCCCTGAACTAACAAATATAGAGTTCACAACTAGAATTAAGATATATATACATATGTAAGGAATGATACTTGGGCATAAGTAATGCGTCTAGTCTCTAGGAGGGTAGTACCTTATAACTGCAGGCCTCAATCCTAAGTTAGATAAGAATCTCAGTGTAAAGTTGATAGCATAATCTGCTAAGCAACATATTTTCTATCCTCAGAGGTTTCGGTCATTATCGTGCAGTGCAATTTTGTCTAGGGTTTGTTGAACCAATCACATTGTTTGGATCATAAATCAAACTCTGTCTAGGGTTTATTGAACCAATCACATTGTTTGGATCATAAATCAGACTACATACCTCTAAATTTGATGATTTTAGTTGCATATGGAAACTAAGACATAGAACTAGAAATCTCTATAAGAGACTTTAACTTAATTCTAATTTTATGATGATGGAAATTGGGATAGAAAATGGTGACCTAATGTTACCCCTATTTTGGAGCAACGTGCGATATTTAGTCTATAGATCATGTGTTAGAAGTACAAATGAACTGATCTTTGGTGTTTTAGGAACTAGAGACACAGATGGACAAGTTTCTGGAAGACTAAGAAACCCATTTCTGACTTTTTCTATATGAATATTAAGGAACAACTAGACTTCGTCGTGTGATTTGTTTACGGATTGATAGTTTTCCTATTTTCAGACCACTTTGGGTTTTAGCTTAAATTGCAATGTTTTTAGTTTGTTTTTTTTTTAATTTTTACCGAATCTTATCTAAACCTTTTTGGATATGTATGAAACTTTTTGAACACCTAGAAATAAATGAAATAAGACTTACCACATGTGAATTGGGAGACTAAACATTAAAATATAAGATTGAGTATAATGCATTCCAAAGAAAATTTACATATACATAAATGATTTGTATGCATATTCATTACTCATATGTGTATAGTATGATTATACAAGTGTGCTTTTGATACCCTTCTAATGGTGGTAAGCCATGAATTGCATGTATGAACGCACATATGATCTAACTTGATATATGTATCATATGATTTGTAAATATATGAATTGTGAAATTTGCAAATTGTTAAAGGAAATATTATAGTGCCTAGTGTCTTAGTTGTGGATAGATAGGCATGCCTATATGGTTACAATATAGGTGCTACAGTTTGACACCACCAGTGTCCATCGTTTGATACCTTCGGGTACCCATAATTTGATACTTTTGGGTATCCACAGTTTGATGCCTTCGAGTATCCGCAGTTTGATACTTTCGGGTATCCATAGTTTGATATCTTTGGATATCCAAAGAACCCATTATCCACTCCCACATAAAATGTGTAGGCTTAACAAAAAAAAGAAACTTAACAATGATAAATAATAATTCCAGTATGATAACATGAATAATTGGTGTTGATGAGCATTTGTATTGATTGTAATGATGGATATTAATGACGTGCAATTATATTGATAATTTGAATCAATGTCCATTGAATATCAATATTTGGCTTATAAATGTGTATTTTCAACATATAGATAATAAGTTGAAGCATATTTTCATTATGTATTTTGCTTAAGTATGCCATCATTATTTATATGAGCATTGAATATTAATGTTTGGTTCATAAATATGAATTTATGGTACATGAGTTGTAATATTTTTGAATGTGTGCTTGGCAAATGACTACTGTGAGTGGTCTCCAAACTAAGTGTTTTCCCCACTAAGTTTTGAAACTTAGCACAGGTGTTAATCTATGTAGGTCCAATTCATAAGAGTGAGATATAGGGAACATCTGCAAGGACCAAAATCAATAGATAAAAGAAAAAGTACTTTTGAAATGTGTTTTTAGTTACAGATGATTGCACATATAATAAAAAAGGAAATTATATGTTTTCTTTTGGATTACCATGTAAATGTAAAGACGTATTACTACTGTTAAATGATAACATTAAGCATTAGAGAGTTTTGTAATGTGTATATATATAGTATTGAATAAAATAGTATGTTTATGAATGCATGTATAGGAATTTGGTTGCTACATGTGTGAATGGTACTAGGTTCCATATAGGGGATGTTACAAATCGTCTTTTTGAAGAAGTTGGCTAGGAGAAGTATGATCACATAGTTAGACAATTTCCTTCTTTTCGCTTGGACGACAAACCAAATTTTCAGAGGGAATGCCTTGATATGACCTAACCTTTGTGCACCTATTTTAGAAGTAAATAAAGAAAAAAATCATGTGGGGGGAGCATATGACAATTGACAAGTCAGCTTGTATTAGTTTTTTGGTTTTCCAATTCCCTACCCTTTAAATCCTCAAAAGCAGCCACTTTCCCACTCTTCAGTACCATTTAGTAATTTCTGTAAGTTTTAAAAGTTAGTTATATCTTTGAGTGTTTAAATACCTTCTGCTAGTCTTGTTTTGGGAGAAATGAAATCATTTGTTTTATGGTTCTGGAGTCTTGTCCTCTCCATATGGACAATATTCTTAAGTGCTTAAGATTCTTGCACTCAAACTTGCAAATAAAATTACACTTTCCTACCTATAGTTTCTATCACAAGACATATCTCCCATGGCAATTTAAGCATCACCTAAAAACTAGTTCTTGCTTACAAAGAATACACATCTCCATAGTCCAAAGGTATTTGCTAAAAATAGAAGTTGTTTATGCGAAAGTACTATGTCCAATCAAGTCATTGACATGCAACAAAAGCATATGACTTGAAGCATCTATTTTTTAATCAAGTTTGTTGGGTTTATAATCCTTCAACTCAAATACTCAAAGATCTGTTGTATATTTCTTTCCAGCATCATATCAAGTTCCATGAAAGCTTATTAGCTATTCATGTTTTCTGAACTTCGAAAGATTTAAAAAATTTGACATATCAATATCCTTTAAAAGATAACGCTGTCTTTGGAAATAGTAATGCTCTAGACTTAAGTTGCCTAAAAAAGTAAGCACTTACATGTAACATTGTTTTTTACCTGGGTACAAACAACTTTTAACTTAGGAGACTAGGAGAAGGTTATACAAACAACATGAAATGGGCATGAATTGATTTTTCAGCCTTGACTGGCGACATGAAGACCATTAGTAAATGATCAGGCATGAATTAATTTTTCAGCCTTGACTGGCGACATGAAGACCATTAGTAAATGATCATATCAAATTTAGTTCCTCACAAATTTTATGCAATCCACCTTAAGTGTAGTATATCGGGATAGCAGTCTGAAAATTATATCCACAAAGGCGGAAAAAACTAAACTATTTTGATTGAGGAGCATGACAAATGCGTTTATCTTCATATCTAAACTGAAAACATAAACACAAGGCTTAGAGAAAATGGAATGCAAGTGAATCGTAGCAATACCTGCTTCAATAAATGGAATCCATCAAAAGAAGAAGATTTTAGTAAGTTTGTCACTTGCAAGGCACGTTCAACAAATTTTCCCAGGTTTTGCTTCTCCAGTATTTCCATGATTAACTGATTATTCTAGTCCAAACACTGCATGAAACACATAACATCGACATCTTGAAATGATAAAGAAACTACACAAATATTTCCTCACCAATATATTATGCATGATTTTTCCCTTTATGAACAATAACCATGTGTCAATATTCAGCCATTACCTGAAGAGAACAAGTCTACATTTTGTGCTAATGTTTCCATTAAATATGAAGGGAGAGGTTGGCTTGCATTCTTACTTGATGGATACAGTGAAACACAATATATTATGGCTTGAAAGTTTTTTTTTGAAAAGTTAAAATGTATTGAAAGAATAATAGATACAATCATGTCTTTGTCCCAAACATAAAACACAAGCTCCCATACGATGCCACGTTGTCACTAGTCCAAACGACTACATTGAGTAACAATTAAAAAAGAAACGACTTCGTTGAGTTACACAAGAGGCACTCCTAATAGGGGAAAGTAGTTTACCCCTTTATGCCTCCACGCGCAATCGTTCCAAATTAGGGTTTATTGCCACCGTTCTCTCTCCGCCGATTGTTTCGGTCTCTGCTGACAGTGAGAAGTTTTGTTCTTGGGTTGAGTTCTTCTGCGTTCACTCTTCGAATAATAACTCCTCTGTGCCCAGGAGTTCCTTCGCAATTCCGATTAACTGGTTTGAAGTCCAGTCCGATAACCTTCCAAGATCTTGGGGTTTTGAACTGTTTTCTTAGAGGTAAGATCTAGCCTGATTCTCTATTTCTCCTACTGGTGTCCCCTCATGGACAAATTGTTGACTCACGTACAGTTCCTTGTCTCTGATGAGGATGAGGACTAATGCTGCGATGAAGAGACACTGTCAGCCTTGCAAACATCGATGGGGTCCTCCTTCTTGCATTCGACGAACCTCAAAGAGTACTGAGGTAATAGGTGCGGTTTTCCACCCCTCTTCCTTTGCCTCTAGTTACTAGATTCGACTTCCTTCCTGTCATATATGGGCTAGGTTTAATGAACATAGCAGTTGCTCTCTGATCCCTGAAGTCAGAGAGTTGATAACTACTTCCCTTGTGCGTGATTTGTGCTGGAATCTCCAGTAATTACACTCTTGCCAAATCTCCTTTATGGAGGTGGCGAAAGCTATTATACAAATATGCTCTGTATTATTAAGAGTGTGGGACCGCCTCTGAAGCCAGTCCATGGCCTCAGTGAAGGAAGTACTTGCATTAGACATGTAATGAGAATCTTTCACCCTCTCCCAAATAGGTTGGGAAAAAGGGCAATGGAAGAAAAGGTGATCTCTTGTTTCAGGTTCTAGCTCACAGAGTACACATTATGTGTTAAGGGCCAAGAAGTGTATTCGATCTATTGTACTTAACCGATTTAATACTGCTAGCCACAGTAGGATAGAAGAACTAGGCCCGAGAGACTTGTGCCAAATAATTGGGAACCAATCCTGTCGTAGGTTACCACGATTATGCCACTTCTTGAACTTGGAAATACTAAAAGAGTTAGGAAGCTGAAAGAGTTATGCCACTTCCTTTGGTACCCTTTCATCAGTTCTTGAATAATTGAATATTTGTCACCAATATTCCTGCCTTGTAGGAATGCACTTTGATTGTCAGAGATCACACTATCCTGAACCGATTTCATCCTATTAGCTAGGAATTTGGAGATAATTTTGTAGAGGACATTTGTGCATGCTATAGGTTGGTATTCATCCAATGAAGAGGGACAGGGTGTTTTGGGAATCAAACAAATATGTGTTGAAGAACTCCTTTATTGTTGCTATAACTATAGGGCCTGTAGTATGCCAAGTCTTTTGATAGAAGTAACCATTAAATCCATCTGGCCCAGGAGATTTATTCGGTGCCATCTTGAACAAGACTTCCTCTATCTCTGCATCCTCAATAGTTTTAATAAGAGAATCTGCTTGTTCCTGAGAGAGTTTTTCCTGGATGATGGTATCTAAAGAGGTTGGGTTAGTAAATGTCCGAGAGAGGCCATAAAATCGCCTGAAGTAACTCTCAGCTTCTTGAAGCATATCCTTTGGCTTTGTGATTTCTCTTCCATCTGTGAGCTTTATGGAGCATATCCTATTTACATTCTTTCTAGCCAACATCGAGTTGAAGAAGAATTTTGTGCACCTCTCTCCATCTTTAAGCCAATTCACCTTTGCTCTTTGCTCCAGCAGGCTGTCATGATCTTTAGCTTTAGTGAGGAAAGACAGTAGGAGGGTCTTCTCAGCTGTCAGTAGATTTGTATTGGTCGGGTACTCCCCTAAAAGTTGTTGGACCTGTTGCAAATCCTCTCTTGCAAGTGTGACTGCTTTCTGAGTGGAATTAGGTCTCCTTTGCATTAGAGTTTCATTTCCCTTTTGATTGTTTTCAACTTCTGTATATAAAGAAACTGAGAGGTACTTACAATAGTAAACCCCAAACCCTTGTGTAATGCCTCATCAAAACCCTCATCTTCAATCAAGAAGTTGTTAAATCTAAAGGGACCTCTTCGGGTCTGTTGTTGAGGAAGGTTAACTATCTGCATCGGAGAGTGGTCAGAAAATAGCGGATCAAGAAAGGATGTTACGCTATGTGGAAATTGTGTGATCCATTCTTGGTTGACCAATGTCCGGTCTAATTTCTTCCTTAGGGCCCATCTTTCTTTCTGCTTGTTACTCCATGTGTAGAAGTGCCCTATGGATTTTAAGTCGAAAATACCCAGTTTTTCACACACTCAAAGAAGTTTGTTGAAAAGTTGCTCATCCGAAAGTTTCCATCTGCTTCATTTCTGTATAGGATAGGGTTGAAGTCACCCGATACTAGCCATGGCCCATCTACCGAGTTTTGGAATTGAATTAAGCTGTCCCATAACTGTCTCCTTTGGAATGCATGGTTGGAGCCACAGATAATGGAGATATATATCTCAGCAATCGTCTAAAGTAGGGTACATTTCAAGTGTAGAGCTTGAATCTCGGTAGAACATACATGTAGCGCCACCAGGGAGGGGTCATACCCAATTATTATTCTGCCGTACTGATGAGCTTGATGGTTGGAAATATATTTCCATTTTGAGCCCAGTTTATTCAGATATTTAAGGTTTTCATACCTAATTTTTGTCTCCAAAAGAGCAAAAAATCATGGATTAGTGTTGTAGACAAAATCCCTTAAAGCCGAAAGCTTTTTTGGGCAATTTATACCCCGCACATTCCATGTAATGAACTTCATAAATTAGACCTGATTGGTTTTGGAGCCTTTCTTCTTGCTTCTGGTAGTATTCTTTTAGCGATTGCCAGAAATTCGCCTATGGTAGAGTCTGCGTCCTTAATTTCCTGTGTGAATCTGCTCCTATCGGAAGCATATTCATTTACTACAGCTGCTATAGGTTCATCTTGAGAGACAATCTCAGTAAAACTAGTACTACTGCTTACTACTGTGACATTTTTAACTATAGTTTGCCCCAGGTCACTAACATTTCCTTCTCCCTCCGCAGCATCTAGTTGCACCATTTCTTTAGCTTCTTCTAGGTTAACTAACCCAACAGTTTCAGGTGTAGCGGGGTCAGCTTTTCCTTGCCCTGCATCACTTTTATGCCCTGACCATTCTTCAGCAACTAATTGCTCCTCTCTGGTCCGTACTTGTACAGGGTCCTGCTTTCCTTCTTTTGCTTCATGTATCCTTAGAGGATTGTGAACTTCTTTCCTGCTAGCTGAAATGTTTGTTGTTCCTGTGCCCGTAAGTTCCTCAAAGTCGCCCCTAAGGAAAGTCTTTCCCGTAGGCTTCCACTATTTTCCTTGAGCAGTAGGGGAGGGCTGCCATTGGTATTTTGCTAGTACAGTATCTTCATAAAGGGAACCATTCAACTCCAATCTCATAATAGGAATAGATTCTTGGAGATTTGACACATCCATATTAATGCATACTCTAGCATATTCCAATCTTTTATGGCTTGCAGTGTTCTCATCTAAGCAGAGTGGGTTCCCTAGATAGCTAGCAATCATACTCAGCCCTTTTGTGGTCCAGTATTCAAGAGACACGTTATAGAGATTTACCCACATTGGAATTAGTCGTCTTACCTTGTTGTCCGGCTGAAAGCCTGGCTGCCATGGCTGTAAGAAGAGTGGGAAATTTGCTATATGCCATGCCCCTCTTCTATTACTTGGAGAGCTTGGCCTTCAGAGGAAAATGTAAACAGAAGATATTCGTCCTCCACAATGATCGCTTCTTTAAAGCCTTTATTTTTCCAAACCATTTTTGCCCATCTTGATATCACTGGAATGCTGGCCTTTTGTCCCAAAAAACCCCTATAAGTGAGTTCTCGTAGGATTTTGCCTCTTCTTGAAGTATTTCTATGTTGGGATAGACAATAGGGAGACTATCGTCCGATTTGAGGGGACAGAAATGCAGTGCTTGGTTGACTGAGCCTTCACCCACCGCTTACTTCCAAGTTCTCCATGGAGGTTGAGTATGGATGGTGGAAGTGGTTGCTGGGTTTGAGGGGGGTGGATCTACTGAAAGGGTAGAGGTGGAGGATGGAGATGTGGGTGATGGGAGAACATGGTGTGCAGGTGTAAGAGCAGACTGGAGTAGAGGGGGAAACGCCTCTTTTTTCAAAGCAGGTGAAGAAAGTGAGAAGTTTGGCATGGTTGAAGAGGAAGAGAAACCCTAGATCTGGATCTAGTTAGGTATGGAGGTTTTGGGAGATCTCTTGCGAGGAAGGAGTTTTAGGGAGATAATATGAGAAGGAAGGAAGGGGAAGATCAGGGTGGTAGGCAAGGGAAGTAAGGGGTAGAGAGAGGAGTTTATGGCTTGAAAGTTTATATTAGCTTCATTTGTAAATTCCATAGATGTACTGAAGGTTGTGTTTTTGGTGTATTCGGCAAATCCCCATATGAGAATCGGCGATTTGGTCATACGATCATGGTGGAACCATCAAACAACCAGATTGGCGTGAGAACCAATGGTGTCGCATTTTCTTAAGAGCAAAGTAAGAAAAGTCATATACGTATGTGACAGACAAAAGTTTGGTACTAATCCATTTTACGATCTTTTCTGTTCACGTTTATCATTCAATTTGATGAGAGAAACAATTACGCCCCTCATGGAGGGTCTTAGATCAGCCAGCCGTTCAGTGCATTCAAGTGCCAATTCTAGCATTCTCAAAGCCTTATGTTGATCATCAGTGTCCCAGAAGCTGATTTCCTCGTCAAGAAAGCAAATGTGTTCTTCTTGTTCTCCAAGATTTTTTCTCGTCCAGGATACAATATCCAGGCCTTCTTCAAAGTCGGGATCCACTGCCAATTTTCTACACAGTAGCTCCAAAAGAATCACTCCGTAGCTGTACACATCTGCTTTCTCAGTTAATCGTGTGGAGTATGCATTTTCTGAATTGCAAAGAAGGGAAGAAGAGCAGAAGGAGATCAGTAAAAGAGCTTCTAATATAAACTTATTCACATCTGTGATTGTGAACAGCTTAATACTGAACTCATAACAAACCTGGTGCTACGTAACCGAATGTTCCCACAATTGTAGACCTTGTAGTGTCTGAATCAGAATCAAAAAGCAATTTCGCCATCCCAAAATCTCCAATCTTTGGCTCCATTTCAGAATCCAACAAAATGTTGTCCGATTTCACATCTCTATGGGTAATTTGTGGCACACAGTCATGGTGCAGATAACAGAGGCCTTGTGCAATGCCAAAAGCAATACGATATCTGGTGAGCCAATCCAAAACGAGGCGCGATTCATGTCTGTGTGGTACATCAAATAGCGTGCCTCCTGGCATGAGCTCAGTGACAATGAACCCATATCCATCTTTAATACAATAGCCTGCCATTTTCACTACCGCTGCGTTTGGTTGCTGTCTTCAATATGCGGAGACGGAACGGAACAGAAATTTGAAGACAGAACAGAACAAAAATT
>JANQBM010000220.1:11749232-11773790 GCA_025594535.1 Erythroxylum domingense | reverse complement strand
CGCACCCGAGCTCTGTGAGGGCTCGTGCCCGAGCTCCGCGAGGGCGCGCGGCCAGCGCTCGCAGAGCGAGCGACTCGTGGATGCGAGGGCTCGCATCCAGCGAGCCCCTCGCGACCGCGAGGTCTCGAGATCGAACTTATGTGATTTTTGATTTTCTAGATTTCCTTTTTTGACTTTTTCCATCGAATTAAAGCCGTTTTGATTACGATTAGGCGTGGATTTACTAAATTGTGTAATAAAGGTTTTTCAAAAATTCTTTCATTTCGGATTGATTAAAATTATGGTCTTTGTTAAATTTTTGAGACCACCATGCAAGTGTGTATTTTTGGGGCCCACTTTTATTGAAACTTTTAATTGTGATTTACCTCTAGTTTTATTCGGAGGTAAATTTAAGCGATCCTGTTCGTTTAAGTATGCCCTGGTGGAGAATCCCTCCCCCGCGAGCCCCGGGTCTGCATGTCCGGCAGGATGTCGGGCCCGATGGACCCGCCCTGTAGGAGGGGTTCCAGCAGTATCAGTGATTATAAAAATACTTTCTTCAGAAGAGCAATCTTGAAAAGTATTGACTTGAATAAAGTTTTCATTTTTTATCATCATTTTTGTCTCATCGTCTATTTCAATTTTCGTTTTATGAAATCGTTTAGGGCATTCGTTTGCATAATTTCTTTTCTACTTATAATAGTAACACTAACTTTCACTTCTCTTAAACATAGATTTTTTCAGTCTTATAAATTATTTAAGATACCTACATTAACAATTACTTATATTTACTTTATTTGGAAATGACAATACCAAAATTATTTATAATTCGAAAGAGTTCCATTCAATTTTATAATGTATTTGCATGAGCATATTCTAAAATTTTCATGACTTATTAATTTATGATTATTAATTTATGATTTATTATAAAATAGAATATTTCCAAATTTACTGTTATACTTCTATTAAAATATCTGTATTAGTATAAGAGTATTCATATACTTTCCTTGCAATATAGAATATTTATTTGTTTATCTTAATTATTCTCATCCCGTGAAAGCACAGGCTCTGAAGTAGTTTTTATAGTAATTTAAAAGCTTTTGACTTTACGTGAGTAATGTAATATTAGATCATCAGTAACCACAGCTATGAAAACTCGAACTGTGCTGTTGCTGTACTTAATTTTACAGTTATGAAAAAATTCTTTGCAAAGGGATGAACGGGTAAAGAATTTATGAACTCTACAGTACAGTACGGGGAAGTCCAAAACAGTGATAACATAACGAAATTAATTAGACACCTACTTCAAGACTGTAATTTTATTGGCTTTATTTATCTAACCGGAAGGCATAACATAACATCATATAGTAACGAGGAATTCGTTAATTTTGTCGCTCAACTCACTTATTTCGTTGAAACTGTTCTGATGAATTATAATCTAATATGTACTTCCATATTACTAAAGAAATTATTTGAAAGCTTTCGAATTTGATTCATTAATGAATTTGATTCAATTATATTTGTATGATTGAATTAAATTCGATTTATACTATTTAAAATAAATCTATAAATGTTAGAATTGAATTCAATTATATTGTTTTAAACACAATAAAAATGAATTTAACTATTTCATCTGACTTTTTTATCCTTAACTAAAAATAGTATATAATCAATGTGTGTGTTTTGTAGTAATTTGTATATTTATGATGTACATATTTAGAAATTTTTTTAATGTTTTGAAAAGAATTGATTTTTCAATTCACACACCAAATCGAATTATTTAAGATGTAAATTGAACTTATAAAAAAATAAGATTCAACTACATATTTAAATTCAAGTAATTTCTTTTTTAATATTCCAAACGCATAAATTAAATCCAATTAGTCATTAAATTTTAAATCTCGAACATTACATTCAATTAAACCTATTAATAAAATCAGAGAGAGAGGGTAGAATCGACATGAGAATTACAGAAAATGGATGGATGAATAGATGATTATAGAATAAGATAATAATAGGCTAATACAAATAGGTGATCTGATTCACCATCCATAAAAAGTAATTCTTACTTATATTAGGGTTGGTCAGGTCTTAATGAAAAATTACAATTACTCCATTCTATTTCGGGAATCGGCCAAATAATTTGTTAGACTAATATCCGCATTCAGCGACTCCATAACTATTGTCGTCTGAACATTTGCGAGAGTGACTCCAGCACCTCTCCAACTCCAACAAAAGACCTCGCATGCAAAAGACGCCAACTTTTTTAACGGCTGAACCTGACATCTTCCCTATGTTAATTACTAATATTCCACTTGTTTATGGACTTACCTTAACCGCCTGCCACGGTCATCGGTCGAACGAGGTGATGAAACATCATTCATAGTGCTTGTGTACCCACACCACATGGTAGACCCCTTGTAGCTTGGGCTACTCAGACTGTAATCAAAGATACTACTGTTATCGCTGCTGCCATTCTTAATTATGGTTTCTGCATCAGGCACTGCAAAATATAATCGTTTTTTAACTGTACTCGTCTTCTCTCTTTCTGGGGTTGATTGTCTTTGCCTTGGTGCACTGTGCGCCCGAAGTCGAGCCTTGGCTGATACAGTTGCGGTCATGTAGTTAGGCATTGAAGTAGCACCAGGACCAAGTGGGATTTCTCTGTTTTCAGGGTTTCTGTCCTGTCTTATGCAGCGGGGGCTAGCTGAATGGACTTGAAGTAGTGTTCTTGCTTTTGATGGGGATGGAGTGAGTGGTTCCTTCAGAGACCTAATGTTGTTGTGAGTTCTGTGAAGAGGAGAGGCAACAGAGAAGGAACTAGGTCTGTGCTGTTGGTAGGTTGCGTACTGGTGCGGTACGTCATGGATGCTTCGGGTTGAGTAGGAGTAAGGTCGAGATGTGTCCATTTCAACGGTTTTGACACACTCTCTGTTGTCGAGTAAAGCTGTACTTGCTCTGTTTTCCAATGACCTCCTTCTCGTACACCAGTCAAGTCGTCTGGGTTTGCCTTCTAACTCTCCTTCACTTGCATATGTAATTTCCTTATGATCACTTACCCACATTTGCTTGTGTAACTGTAACAAACGAGGATGTTTCAGATATAAAAACAGGTTGAAAAAGAAAGGACCAGTGTGATCTTCCAAACCTGATGAGAAAAGGCATAAGAAAGAGCCTTTTCACGTTTCACGGGAATTTCGCTCTTTTCCTGTTTTATTGTTTTGATTTCTTCCAATGCTTGTGGGTTGTTATTCCAATGGAGATACTCATCACAGTCACTGATCTCATCCATGGACTGCATTTTGGAATGTCAGAAATCCCAATTAAAACACCAAAGAGATGGCAACAAGCTTGAAGAAACTGAAGCAAACGTAGAATTCATTACAATGGACTTCCTGTCTGTTGGGTGTATGCTCCATAAGTTATTGTGATTTGAGTTTCCTTCATAAGAAAGCCTCTTACGCTGATCACAGACCCGAGCTTGCACTCTGATCAATGCCTGCATGCACTCGAGAGCCATCTTTGCTCTCTGTCTTACATTATGTCCTCTCACTAAAGCTTGCAGCTTTACCAGACCCCTGAGAGCTCTAAGTGCTCTTCTTGCCTTCAGAAACACATATTTTTGTTTAGGAAGTTGAGCAAATGAGCTTCACATACAAACATCAAGTGATTAACCTTTAAGGTTTAAGAAGACCTCACCAGATACCCTCTAAAAGCTGTCTGTATAGCAATGGCAGCAAAATGTTGCTTGAACAAAAGGGAAGGTCTCGTAAGCCTAGCCACTTCAACTGCTGCTTGGGCAGATGCAACTGCTGCCTGAGCAGCGGCCGTAGTGGCCATGGCCACTGCTAGTGCATGTCTTTGCTTAATATCAGCAGCTTCAGCCATAGAATTAACAGTACTGGGGGTGGAGGTAATCTTAGCAGCTGATGTGGTCTTGGCCTTGCCCTCAGAATGATGTATCACTGTTTCCTGATATGAACACTTCCTAAAAATCCATCTCCTTTTGCCTCTCTTCTGTCCACGTAGGCAAAGAAGTGTAAGAATTAAATTACAGATTACATGAACACAGAAACTAATGGAGATAGAGAAAGGGGGTGCGTTAGTCCAACCTTTTCTTCGTCATCTTGTTCGTGATCTTCTCTCCTTCTAATGCTTTTCTCGTGATGATCCTTGTTAGGAGACCTGAAAACCCTTTTAACAGCAGTCAACCAAGAGCTTCCTCCAACCTTCCCCATGAAAACATGCACAAACCAGAGCAAAACTTAGCTATGGGTATGCAAAAGTAAGAGCACAAGTCTTTAAAAACAAAATGCCATCTCAATAAGTTGTTGGTATCTTTAAATGCACAAGTCAGAGAAACATTAATGAAAGGGCATGTAAAAGAAAAACAAAAAATTATTGCAGGCCTGCAAGAGGGGTAGAGCTAGTCCATGCATTCGGGAACATGGTCTGTTTTCATAATGAATCTAAATGTTAACAGGTCAAGTATATAATGCTAAAAGAGTTGGTGTTTTCTTGTGGCATATATCTAAATGAAGGACATCAATGAAGCTTTGTGTCAGTCGACAGTCGGAGACAACATGAAAAGAGTGAGTACCTCGAGAATGCTGAAAGCCGGAGATGCAAAGAGAAGCGAAGGAGAGAGAATAGAGAAGAATAAGGGTTGGTGCTTTTGCTTTTCATTTTTGCTCTGTAAAAAACAACTGAGAAATTCTCCTGGTTTCTACTTTGCTTTCGCGTGTTGGCACTCGTGAGACTCCATAACAAGCAACAACTATGGCATTTTACGGGGATTTGGGAAATTAAGAGGAACGAGGGAGAAGAATTTGAGGACTCTAAGAATGAGTTACCCCATAGCACTTTTGTTGATTGCCTATGGCTATGCTAATGGAGGAGTCTGGAACCTGAATTGTATCTGCGGTTTGGGATTCGTAGACCAGTCAAAGTGCAAGTTTTTTTATTTTTATTCTTGGCTTTAACTGTTCTTTTGTCTTTCTTCTTTGGTTTGGTCAGTAATGTGTGCATGTGCGCAGGTAACTGGAATGTGTAGTTGCCTTGGATTCTTTTTGGCTTGCTTTGGTAGGACGTCCTCAGTATCATTATTAAAATGACAGCAGAAACTACAAGCCATTTCTTATTTGCGATTCTGAAACAATTTGGTGTTGATAAAGATGTAAAGAAAATGAATGGTAGTTTATCCGGTTGGTTCTTCCTAGCAAGTCGCTTTTTACTATAGCAGATAAGCTGTGGATGTAATGCACGTATGTGTTATAACATTTCTTTAGGTCTTGAGGGAAGGGGAAGGATTTTTGAAACCAGTGATTTCCACAGATCAGGTATTCTGAGTAGGACAAAATGCAGCAACCAGCTTCTTAGTTATTCCATAAGTTGATCCAATATCGCACATGTATAGTATGTGATCGTTTAAGAGCTTTCAATTTTAAGCTAACATCTTGAAACTCCACTTGAATAATTTTCCTAAAAAGCCAGATCAAATGAAAAAGAGTTCTATTTTGTCAGACATTATAGAAATGTCCCTTCTGCTCCTAATCCACTTAATTCTAACATCCCGTTTAAAAAGATGAATAAATGAATTAAATACATTATATCCTTTTTCTTCCTAATCACTTAATTCTAATATGCAGTTTAATTAAATACATTATATGTCCCTTCCGCTTCTCGCTTCTCCCGTTCTATTCTCCTTCACTTCTCTTCTCCCCTTTCTATTTATTCTCATTTTTTCATTAAAAATCTACTAAAAACTCCTCTAAATATATATTTTTTAGAAGTTTCTATAATTTAAGGTAAGATTAACAGGTATAGATGTTAAACTTATTAGCTTGTCACTCGTAAACAGAGAAGGGGATGAGAGAGGGGAAACAATAGTTCTCTACTTTATGACCTCAGTTTCCAAGTAGTCTTTCTTTTAATTGAGTTACCCATTGGATTAAAAAAATTAAGTACGGGAAACTAAATAAACTTATGAATTTTGGTGATATTGGTATATCGAGTAAAATTAATACTTGAATAAGAATAGAAAAGTGAAATATACTAATTTTAATATAAGTTGAAGGACTAAAATTTTTAGTTTATAAAAAATGACTAAGATCAATAGGGTTAAATATAAAGTTTTAACTGTTTATTTACTATATTTTTTCTTTTAAATATTTATAATATATTTAATTTATATTTTGTGCCTTGGAATTTATCTTTTTTATTATAAATTCGAGGCTTAGGTGTGACACCAAAAAGATTATAAGAATATCACTATGATAAATAAGGATTTACATACTTAAATAAGGAATATATATATATATATATTCCTTATTTAAGTATGTAAATCCTTATTTATCATGGTGGTAAAAAAACAAAAAAAAAGAGTTTGGAAACAAGATCACAAAATTAAGGAGCAGAGTGAGCTTTGATAAATATATTAGTAATTTAGTCTTAAGAGGAGATATAAACAAGATCAACTATATCATAATGAACATGTTGATGCACAAAGAGACAATCAATCTCAATATATTTTGTAACTTCATAAAAAATATCATTATGTCAAATTGCATAACACTTTGATTATTAAAATGAAAAGAAGTAGATGATGGAGACAAAATTCCTATATTATAAAGTAACTATCAAAGCTATAGAAACTTAGAAGTAGTATTAATAAGAGTTTGATATTCTCCTTTGATACTAGATGGGGAGACAATGATTTGTTTCTTGCTATGCCAAGAGATAAGTGAATCACCAAGTAAGAAACAATAATAAGTAGTAGATAGAAAATCTGTAGGATTATTAGTCAATCATCATCTAAGTAATAGCAATTGAATAGAGCATGGTTTAGAGGAAATAGAGTGCCTTTGATGTAATGAAAAATATGAAGAACAACCATATGAAGAGTGACATGAGGAGCTATCATGACTTGACTAATAATGAGGATAATTTAAATAATATCAAGATGAGTGACAGTAAAATACATAAGAGTTACATATAAAGGTTACATATATACCTCTTTAGTGAGATATCCATTTAAGAAGGCATTATTGACATCCATCTAAAATAAAGTCCAATGCTTAATAGTAGTAGTAGTAATGAGAATATGAATAGAAGTCATACAAGCTATATGAGCGAAAGTTTCCTTACAATTAATCCCATATTACTAAATGAAACCTTTAGTTATAAGTAAAGCTTTGTATCATTCTATTGAACCATCATCCTTAGTCTTGAATTTATAAACTCATTTATAACGAACCACATATTTGTCCATAGGTAAATTAACCAAATCCTATTTATGAGTAGAAATAAGTGTATTAAGTTTTTCTTCCATTACTTTATGCTATAATTGATTAATTTTAGCATCACAATAAATGCAAGGCTCGTAAAGAGCAATAAGAGTAAAATAATAATGATAATAAGGAAGAGTGATATTAGGTTGACTTACATGAGAATATAGATGAAGTAGAGGATCAAAAAAGGAATGAACAGTAGAAAAAAAGGTTGAGGATTCATAAGAGGAAGATCAACATGTGTAGGTAAACACAGATCAGAACTAGTTAAGCAATCTGGACCTGTAGAATAGTCATCAAGAAATAAAAACTAGTCAGATCATTAACGAAGGAAGGATATGAAGTGATTATAAAGGCAAATAAGGAAGCAAACATCTTATGCTCCTAAAAATTAACATGTTAAGAAATACTAAGATGTTGAAAAAGAGGATCCCAAAATTGATAATCCTTATGTTCATTGCCATATCCTAACAAACAACACAGTCGGGCTCCAAGTTCTAATTTAGTGCATCCATGTGAATCAAGATAGATAAAACAAGTAGAACCAAAAAATTTGAAGATTGCAATAATCACCACAATAAACATAGAGATTTTTATAAGGGAAATATTGTAGGAAGTACTATAAGAGTTACTTTACCTTAGAAAGGTTTAGGACAAGAAGATGATATAAGAAGAAATTGAATTGTTTTCAAAATGTGTAGTGATTATATTCTACAAAACCATTTTATTAAGAGTTACTAAGACGTGAATATTAAACAATCGTTCCATGAGATATGAATAGTAAAAAATGATAAAAGGGTAGTGTTTTGGTATTCTATTGCATTATTTATGTGAAAAAATTTAATTGCAAGAAAATTTGTTTTAACCACATTATCAAATTAAATTGAAATCGAAGGAAAATTAGAATGATTTTCATAAGATAAATCCATGTATATAGAGAATAATCAATAACAAAATATCAAAAACCACCAATGGTCATATTAAGAGTAGGATCCTAAATATTTGGATGAATACAATCAATTAGTGCAGGTTAAACATAGTAACTAATATTAAATGGCAAAGCATGATGTTTGGAAAGTTGACGTGAATCACAGTCAAATTGATCATATTTTACAAATCCTAGACATCTATTAAAAATCAAATATCGTAATTTAGAAGAGGAAACATGACCAAGACGTAAATGTTAAATAATGGAATAAGTGATAACAACTAGATGTAATTGGAAAGAAAAAGCTTAAATAGATGATCAACCTTCTGCCGTATCCCAAGAACCTTGCCTATCTATGAGTTTGTACAGTACAACCATGACTCAAAAAGGTTACTTAGTACCAACTTCATATAACTAATCGCTAAAGAATAAGAATGGGAGAAAATTGGTTATATAAATGGAATTAAATAAGGATAAGATTCAAAAATATTACCTATATGTAAAATGGGAAAAATAAATTATTAGTAGTGTGAACAATTGGTATGTAAGAGGGAGTGGAAACAAAACTGAATAACTTAGACATAGAGGTCCTATGATTACAATAGGTAGAATCAAAAAACTAAAAAATAGGTTTAACTAGAGTTACAAATATGATAAGGGAAGTAGTAGTATTAGAATTAGGTTGTATTTATTGAAGAATAGTTTGGATCCCCTTTAAGGGAAAATGAGAAGTATCCTTGAAAGTACAACTTTTAGTGGCAACAACAACAGTAATAATAGCAGTACCTAAGGATCGAGGCATATTATGAGATTTGGTATATTATTTTGGCCAAGATTCTTGTTCTTAATTTTAAGTTTGGGAAAAATAGAAATATAGTCCCTAAGTTTTTTTTAATATCTACAAAATCTCTTAAAAGAAGTAGAGGTGGATGAAATAGTAGAAGGAGTAATAAGAACCACATCTGTAAAAGGGATATATCATCTAACATGGAGAGTATTAAGTTAAGTTTCGTTATAGAATACCTCTCAAATAGCTATATCAAGTTTAGGTAGTAGGGTGTGATGAAGAAGAGCAATACTAACTTACTCAAACTTAGTGAAAAATAAGATGGGTGATACAGTAAGAATTATTTAAAGCAACCTTGAAACTAAAAAAATATAATGTGAAAATAAAGTACTCAAACCTAAAATTGAGAGATAGAGCCCAGATTGGAAAACAAACTTAAAAAATAAATTAAGGACGATAAAAAACCTTAGGAATCAATCTAGTTTACAAAAACATTGACCAAAAAGGAAATCAACCAAAAACATCAAATCTATATAGACTGGTTCAATTCAATTAGTTTAACTAGGAGAGGAATAGCTAACATGATGTTTCTTGATTTGATACAAGACACTAATATGGTGTGGGTAGAGGGTGTCAATCCCATTTACAAAAAAAATCGTCCAAAAAGGGACTGAACCAAAAGAATAAATAAATTTATATAAATTAGTTCAATTTAATTAGGTCAATTAGAAGAGGAATAACTAATGTGATGCTCAGTGATTGGATAAAAGAAAATGATCTTATACTAGTAGAGGGTCTCAATACATGCAATATATAGTTAAGTGAACTAGAAGGTAGTAACTTCAAATGGAGCGTGCATGCATATGAGGACTCTGATGAATATTTGGTCATTAGTTGGGTACATCTTGGTGAGAGGAATCTTTCGATATATTAGAAAAGGAATTGAACATTAGATCTTGTACACAGTGAATATCAGTGTAATACAAGGAAGAAGAACTAGCTATAATAAAATCAACCAAATAAGGTGTAAGAACCACCAAAAAATGATCAGAACATTTTTTACCTAGAAACTAAAATCACTTTATAGTGATTGGCTCTGATACCAAGATAAACTAATTAAGAATGAATTGATTTATATATCCACTACATGCTTAAAATGAAGGAATTTATATATAAAATTATTATATTAATTAGAAAGAAATTTAAATAAGGAACAACCTAATGAGAAAGAGCTTAATAATTGCCTAAATGTATTTACATTGATTATAATGTATTTAACATTATCAATACGAATTTAGTAAAATGGTTTATAAATCCCAAGTTTAATTAATTTTCTTCAATAAATTGATTCCTTAAAAACCCCTTACAATTTTAGAAGTCCTCATATTTTGTTAAATATACATATTATGAATGTGCATCTTCTATTTAACAAAGTTTAAAATTTTTTATAATATTAAAACATTAAAAGATGTTAAGAACAAGAGAAATCTTATGAGAAGTGCGTGCCTTTATCTATAAATATTTTCACTTGAGTGTTACCAGTGGAAATCATTAGAAAGTTATATTCCATTTTTATACCATTTTGTTTCAATATTCCTAACACTTAAAATCTGAACGATAGTTTTTGGTTTATTAAAGAAGATGTCAATTGACGTTATGAAGATATATCGACTAACGTCTTGAAACAGCTTCTATTTGTGTCAGTTATGTTAAATAGATATGTGTTGTCTATTGTGTTATGAAAGTAGAACAAGTAACTTTTGAAGTAGCTTCTATGTTTGTTGATGTGTTAGAGTAAAGTGAAATTTCTTCATAAATTAGTCAAGATTAAAACAACCATTTATCAAAACTTTAAGTTATAATTCAATCAAAATAATAACTTGAAATGTGAAATTTTTTTTTTACATTAACATTAATATTTCTAATCAATTATATTATTAATCATATTAATAAAATAATTCATATTTTTTTAATCATGCACATTAATTATAGAATGAAGTTAAATACAACATCATGAACTTATTTCACTTAAGATCTTAGGCATCTCTTTTTTACTCTTTTATAACAAAATTTGTTCAATGGCATGTACATTTAACAAAAATGATTCAATCAAAACTAAATTACATAACAATTAACATAATACTTATCATCCAAGACAAACATATGTCGAGCCGATTGTTTTGTCATATGTTTTGTTCATAATACTCGAAATCCCTTTCAATAAATTTTAATAAATTTGTTAATTTATCAACAAAAATACGTACGACATCCATCATTAAAATAATTACAACAAACCATTTAACATAATGTAATATATGTAAAGCCATCTAGTTTATCATAACAACTCTCACATCACCAACTAATCATATGAGCTTATAATGCATACATTTATCATAAATTGCTTATAGCAAATTGTTTAACACGTACTATAATTCAAGTAAAGCCACCTAGGTTACCACAATAACTATCACGTCACCAAGAAATCACATTAACTTGTAATGCATGCATCTAGAGATACAATGTCACACTTGAACAACTTTTAACAACCAAGTCCAAACTATTTCAATGATAATCTAATTTTTGAACTAAAGAAAACTCCCACATCTAAAATAACTAGTTAAAAGTTTATTATCCATGTTAGATAGGATTATAAGCCATTTCACCTCTCATTTTCCTTTCCAATATGAGATTTGACATCCACTTCTTCTCTTAGATGTTATAATATCTTCTCTAGACCATTGGATTCTTTATCAAGGCCCATCCTTAATCCTTATCCATATTTATATTATTCTCTCCCTTTTTTTAATGTTGGATTAATTTATTAATATACCCATCTAACTAAATCTATTAAGAATTGCTTATTCCTCAAGGTCTCGTCTTTAGTGCCACGCCCTGCTCTCATATCTATAATGTCATAGGCTCACTAACTTTGTTTTAGGTTGTCCCCAACTTAATATCGCATTTACACAGTTTGCTCCGATACCAATTATGACAATTTAAGTTTAGACTAACTCAACAACAATTTCATAATAGGTTTAACATAATAAGAAGACAATAATTAACCAATTATGGGTTGATTAGTATATAGGCTTATAAAACTTTTCACCTTTCCTTTTCTTTTTTGATATATGACATATAACCATTTAAGTATTCACAATACTATAATATTTATAGCACACCTACAAAATATATCACATTAGTACCAACGTACTAAATCAAGAGTACCATATAATATTGTCACATATATTCACCATCATTAAATTATTCCTCAATTACATTAGAAATCATTGTAGATGTTGACACACAAAGTACACCATAAATAAAAAATATGCATGACAATATAAATTTGGATTGAATGGAGTTTTCACCCATCTAATTAAATGAGGGATAGGAAAACCTAGAAGAAAACGAAACTGTAAACCTTTAAACCTAGAGTAAAGAATTTAGCAATTAATTACATGATGGAGAAGGTGTTAGACACCTTACCTTATCCATCTAAATGGATATTTAAATCTATGATACTTTTGAACTTATTGCGAATGTGGTAATGAATCCTTTATTTTTAAGAAAACTAGAACTAGACAACTTGACTAAAGTATAAAAAGATTTTTTTAACGTTTTAACAAAATGGATTTAAAATAAATAAAATAAAAGGGATAAATATTTAATAACGTTATGTTAGTCCTAAGATGAAATGAGCAATATATTTAATCTAAAAAATATAATTTATTATGAAAATCAAAATGACATGAAGAAATAGTTTTTATCGATTGATTTTTAAAAATCAACATGCGAAAGATAAAAACAATTTTTATGAATTAATTTAAAAAAGTAACATAAATATCCTAAAGATAAATAAGATTTATGCTTGACGACAAACATTTTACTAATTTTGGAAAATTGGGTTTTATTGTGATTTTTGGATGAAAATTTGTTAAAAGAATAAAACTATCATATTAAACTAATGAAAAATTCTAAAATGGACATAACTAAATGAGGAAATTTGAATTAAGTGTCAAACATTTTACTATCATGAAATGAATCTAAGATGAAATGAGAGCCTAAGTAAGATGATATGAGATTAAAATATGATGCAAATTTGATTAAACAAAAAGAACAGGTTATGTAGGTATAAAAGTTTGTGCAATTTTGATTAAACAAAAGAAAATCAAAGTTGAAAATATTGATTTAAGATAGATCAAAATTGATAACAGAAATGACATTTAACTAAACTTCATACAAGTGGGTGGTCCTAAATAAGCTTGAAAATTTTAATATATGATTACGAAATAAAAGAAATATCCTTAAAAAGACAATTTTTAAACCACAAGATTAATCAAATGGAGTGGACTTAAATATACTTTAAAATATAATGGACTAAACTTTACATTTTAAACAAAAAGAAGATTATTTTTCAACAATAAAAAAATCAATATCGACATCAAATTAAGGAGAAGGGAAATATAGTGAGGACTTTCTTCTCAGAGAGTGGCAAGAACCATAAGAAAAGAAGCAAAGTAGCTCCAGAAGCTACTTGATTACCTATATGATAGTATTCACTCAGTAAAGGAAAATGTTGTACTGACTCTTCTTATTAGAAAAGCGAGTAAATTGCTAGTTAACCTTCAATACAGAGTATAGGATTTCTTACCTTACTGGTCGAAAAATGGTACGATACTATAGAATTTTGTACCAACCAGTGGTACCAACCAATATTTGAAATATCATTCAGATACCAATTGATACCTTAAAATTCAAAATGTTTATAGACTTAAATATAAAAAAAACTAACTATAAATTCAAATGTAGTATGCAGAAAGGCAGAAGTAGTCAAGTAGAAGAGAACCAATCAGAAGCTCCATCGATAATTGTTGTAGCCCCTACCCTTTTATGCCGCATTAATAGCCTAAAGCTTTCTCTTCCGAGTTGCCAGTCAACTCCTTTCCTCCGCCAATTGGCACATGTTGTAGCCTGTCAATTCCTCTCCTTTACTTCCAATTATCAGTCGCAAGTTTCAGCTCACCAATAAGGCACTAACTTCTCTTCTTTGCCTACTGCCAGTCACTGCCTGTCATCACCCTTTTGTTTTGGGTTGCACTATTGTAAGCTTAAGCCAAGATTGCTTTTTGGTGGATGGAATTGTGGATTAGGAAACTATATGTGTGTGTGTGAGTGATTGATTGTTTTGTAGGCTTGTGGATTTGTTGATTTATGGATGTGATTGTGGATGGCTTGTAAAATGTGAAATGTCAAATTGTGATTGTGGAATAGCGAAATGAAAATTTGAATTTGTATCATTCATAAAAATTATCATGGTGGTTACTTGGAAATTGGAATTGGTTGTGTTTATGACTTTTTGTGATGATTGTGAACTAAAATTTTGAATTGGATTATGAATTTGAGTTTGATGTTATTCATTTGTTTTTTGAAATTTGGAATTGAATTATAAATTTGAAGTTGTCCTTGTCTAAAATTTGAGATTGAGATATATTAAAATTTGAATAAAATGTTAGTCTTTATTAAAAATTGGGTTATATATTATAAATTAAAATTTACAATCATCAAAATGGTTTAATTAATTTCTAGTGAATTATATGATAATTAATTATACAAATTGAACTGGGGATGTTGCGAGTTTATATCTATCATTGGATTATTTAATCAACTAATCAATAATCATACAAAATAAGTTATAGTTAAGAGCTTATTTTTAAATCACTTAATAAGTTATTGTTAATAGTTTATGGTTGAATTATATGATTATATAAATTGACTTATAGATGTGAATTTATAATTGAATTATGTAATAACACAATAATGAGTTATAGTTGTGACCTGTGAGTTTGTGATTGAATTATATAATTATAAAAAATAGTTTATAGTTGTGAGTCTACTTTTGAATTATATAGTTAGACAAAGGAGTTTATATTTGTGATCTTATGTTTGAATTATGTAATCAAACAAAATGAGTTTTAGTTGTGAAAGTGTAGCAATCAATGCATATATTTGATGTTTAAGTTTAAAAAGAAACATGAGTTATTGAGAAACTATTATTGATATATTTCTTCATATTTCTTTACACAACTTTATTTTGATATGAATTTATTCAGTTAATTTTGATATATGTCTTTATTTATTTTTACATATAAATGTAAGGAAGTTCAAGTACTCCTTACAATTCAAACACTTCTGGACTATTCAACGATCTAGCTTAGGCTCATGTTAGATTGGTTCCAGAAATGAAGAACCGTACCATTTTTTTTGTAACAAGCATTTGAAAGGTGGAGGAAAAACAGATTAAAGAAACATTTAATTGGGGTCAAAGGTGATGTGGATCCTTGTAAAAAAGTGAGCTATGATGAAAAAACAAATGAAGACTTTGCCTAAAGAGGATTAGTGTAAGAAAGATATAAGGCAAAAATTGAATTAAAGAATTGGAAAGTTATTTTATTGGTGTTCAGGATGATAGTGGGAATGTTGAAGGTGGTAGAATTCCTAACCAACAAGAAAGGAATGTTACACTTGATATTAGGAAAAGAAGAAGACATGTGTCTAATTTTTTTACACCATAAACAATTTCTAGAGCTTAGTTTTCAATCCATAATGCCTTACAATCTAGAGAAGCAACCCATAGTGTGGATATGACAATAGCTAGATAGTGGCATGATCTAGGTATAACATCCAATGCTTCTCAATATTTTTATTATTAGCCTATAGTAGATGTTATTGTCTCTTACGGTCCAGGATATAAAGCTCCTTCAATGATGACTACAGAGATAAACTTCTAAGTAGCTTTATTTATGAAATAAAAAGTTATTTGGATGAAAGAAGAATAACTTGAGCTAGTTTTTGGTGTTCAATCATGTGTGATGTTTGGACAAATAAAAGACATGAGTCTATTATTAATTTTTTGGTTTATTTTGCAAAGAGGACAACATTTTTTAAGTTGTCTAACCTTGCTAGGAATGTGATACTCTATTTGAGATATTTGAAGAAGTTGTGAATAAATTTGGTCCAGAAAATATTGTTCATTTCATAACTAACAATGATTCCATTTATAAAGCACCTGGAAGAAGATTACAAAGCAAGTATAATTCTTTCTATTAAACTTCTTGTGCTACATATTACATTGAATTTGGTAGGGGGGGGGGGGTACTTCATTTGGCTAATAGTGATCGGAAGACAATAATGGATTATTATTATGATGTCATGGAGAGGGCGAAAAAAGCAATCAAGCTCAATCTAAAAAATAGGCCTTCTTTATACACACCTTTCTTTACAATCATCAATGACAGATGGAAAAGGTAAGTTTACTCTTTGTTGTTTGGAACTAGGGCATTTTTAAATCTTATTATTTATCTCAAACTAAGTTTTACAAAGAAAGTTGAAGTTATTAGGAAAATGCCATTAGTTATTACAATAGTTGTTTCCTATGAGATGATGCACGATATCCTAAGCTCACAAATGGAGATTTATAAGGATGCTTATAGTAATTTTGGGATGCCAATTGTTATTTATCAAAGAGACAAACTTAATCTAGGTATTTTTTTCACTTTTGTTACTTGTTGAAAATTAATCATCACTTTATTTTGTATATAATGTCACTTTTATTATCTTAAGAATTACAGTTGCTTAGTGGAATCAATTCAGAAGTGGTGTTCCAAAATTACAAAGGTTTGCAATTAGAATTCTAAGTCAATGTGTGAGTGTAACAAGGTGTAAAAGGAATTGGAGCACATCTGAATTAATCCATTCCAAGAAGATTTGAGCAAGTATTCGATTTAATGAAGTTCTAGGTTTTTGCTTCTCATTTTCTTTTAATTTCACTTATATTTGATGTATATGTTAAATTCTACATATGCAATATAATTGCAAATATTTTTGTTTCAAGTTTCAATTCTATTTAGTTCTTCAGCACGAACTATTGTTGTAAATTGTAATAGTTAGAGACTCATAAATATTCATTATTCTTTTTATTTGATATTTTGATGTAATTATTATTTATTATATAATAAACTTGTAACATTTTAAGTACTTTGTATTTTCATTATTTTTATATTTGAATAATGATTAAATAATTTGTCATATTAATTGTTGGTATTATTTATATATGAAATGTGTGAAAAGTAATATTAATAAAGTAAATAGTTTGTTTTTTAAAATTAAGTAATAAAATCATTCAAAAAGGTGAAAATTATAGAATGATTCATGTTACACCTTTACAGGGTGGAGTAATGCAAAATTCTACTAACTATAAAGTTAGGTAAATCCAATAATAACACTTTCTATAAATTTAGTTGCATCTTAATATGATCAGAAATGAGTTGTTGATTAGTAGTAACCATGGTTGCCATTCTTAGCTTGAGGTAGAATTAGATCCACCTATATTCCTTGAACTCTTTTACCTTTCCAAAGATTTCAGTGTTTCTTATCCTCCATATATAATGCACCAAACATAACAAAGCCAATGCTGAGGACTTTATGATCCTTCCTGCTAGTCCATCTTAAATCATTGCCCCAAATTAAACATTCATTTAGCTAAGATTTGGTTTTGTAGTCTAAAGAGGTTGAGCAATGCACATCATATCTGTTTAGTATAAAAACAGTTGAAGAATATGTGATGTAGTGTTTCATTCTCTCTAGAACATAAAGAGAAACTTAGATCAAGAATTTGACACTTGATTCTATCTCTGATTCCCATTCTTTTCAGTGTAAATGATTATTAGATAAAAGAATGAGCTAGTGATATACCTGATCCACATATTAGAGTATGGAAAGCGAACTTGACTATAGGACCAAGTAAAAATTGCTTGTAGGATTGAGTAGTAAATACATGAGACTTATGAAGTTCCCATTTTATTTCATCCTCTTTGGCTTGGTTTGGAAGGTAAGCTGGCTAGTGTTCTACAATCAGTCCATTTCTTCTGCTCATATGCAAAGGCCAATGTAAGTTATTGTTTCAGATTAGGACCTGCTCTTTAGTATCTTCAGGGATAAAACCTCCTAAAATTGAAAAGATTTGCGTGTTACATAGAGGACCTAGGTTATGCTAGTGATCAAACCAAGATGCAGTGCTTACTCCATTACAAATGTAATGTTTTATATGAGGACACACGAAGGATCTTGTGTGTAGAATCTGTCGAAAGGTATAGGATTGAGAAAATTTCTAAGTAATTGCCCAGATGCTCTTTTGTCCGATGTGGTACTTAGCACAACCCACTCTGTTTAGGAAAACATATGACACTACATTTTAAATCTATTGCTTATTACAATGTGTTGTACAAAATCATTGAAAAATCCTAGCTAATAGGTTAGGAACCAAGACTAGGTAAGTCTTGCTCATCTTTGTAAGCAACTTATCACTCTTAAAGAATTCCTACACTGTATTGATCACAGGTGTTTGTAGTAGAATCTTGTCCATTCTACTAGCTGAGTTGATTCCCATCACCTCATTCTACTTAGGAAGACTTATGACACTCCATTTCACTTTAGCATTTCTTCCCATACTAGAATTCTATTCATACCAAATGAAGTCTCTAATACTTCTATCAATTTTATTTTGGGAATAGCTAAGTGTGATAACCAATAAATATGCAAATTGTTAAGAATGGAGATATCTAATTGCACTCTACCTTTATATGAATAGAATTGTTGCTCCATCTGATAAACTCAGAAGGGTATCCAAAAGCATGCAGAGAGTTGATTATGAAGCTCTATTCAATAGTGTCATATGCTTTCTTAAAGTTTATCTTGAGCACATAACTTCAATCTGCTTCTTGGACTTATAATCTTTAAGCAATTCTAGGGCTAATAAGATGTTGTCACAAATACTCCTTCCAGGAATATAAGCACCTTGACTTGGGTTGATTAAGCTAGGTAAAGTAGTCTTCAACTTGTAAGTTATGATTTTTGCAATGTTCTTGTACAACATTTCAAACCTATTGCTTATTTCAATGTTCTTGTACAACACATTGCAATAAGCAATAGGTTTGAAGTCATTTAAGCCTTAGGATTAGGAATTTTGGGAACTAAGACTAGGTAAGTCTTGTTCATCTTTGTAAACAACTTATCACTCCTAAAGGATTCCTGCACTACATTGATCATAGGTGTTTGTAATAGAATCTTGATCATTTTACTAGCTGAGTCTATTCCCAACCCCTCATTATGCTTAGGAAGACATATGACACTCCATTTCACTTTGTCACTTCTTCCCCTACTAAAATTTTGTCCATAACAAATGAAGTCCCTAATCCTTCTATCAATTTTCTTTTGGTAATAGCTAAGTATGATAACCAATAAACATGCAAATTGTTAAGAATGGAGATAGCTAATTGCACTCTACCTTTATATGACTAGAATTTGTTACTCTATTAAAAGATTTACTAGTTTACTTTGTCAAAAAGGGGCTTGTATTTGACTTTCTTGAGCTTATTGGTGGAGATTGGAACCCTCAAATATATAAGTGGTAATTGAAGAATAATGAGTCCCACATTTTCTATTACTCCCACTAAATCATCATAACTTTGTGTAGTTAGACAAGCAACGCTCTTGCTTGGATTGAATCTGAGACTTAACACTTCTTTAAAATTTCTGCAATGCTGTTAAAAGTGTTCTAACAGATGTAGGATCATTGACACAAAACATCAGCTAAAGAAAGTTGAGTGACGCTAAGATTACTGCATTGATAATGAAATATTAAGTTCATATTGTCCTCTATACAAAGCTGTGTGATTCTTTCAAGCATTTCCATAGCAATAACAAATAAGTAGGGAGAAAGGGGATCACCTTAATGAATTCCTTTAGCAACTTTATAGAATTGGGTAGGTTCTCTATTTATCATCATTGCAAAAGACATAGATATGATACAGGCCTAAATCCATCTTATAAACTTGGAAGGGCCAAAAGTATGCAAATAGTTACCATTCAATAGTGTCATATCACTTCTTAAAGTTTATCTTAAGGGCATAACCCTTAATTTGCTTCTTGGACTTGTAATCTTTAAACAATTCTTGGGATAATAACATGTTGTCATTTATACTCTTTCCAGAAATGTAAGCACCTTGGCTTGGGTTGATTAATCTAAGTAAAGTAGTCTTCAACCTGTAAGCTAGGATTTTTGCAATGATCTTATACAACACTTTGTAATAAGCAATAAGTTTGAAGTCACTTAAGCCCTTAGGATTAGAAACTTTGGGAACCAAGACTAGGTTAAGTCTTGTTCATCTTTGTGAGCAACTTACCAATCTTGAAGAAGTCTTACACTACATTGATCACAGATGTTTGTAAGACATTCCATTTTTCTTAAAAGAATTTTACATTGAAGCCCTCCAATCTTGGTGACTTATCATGATGGAAGGAGAACAAAACCCTTCTTATCTCTTCATTAAGGCTTTGCTTGGGTAGTTTTGACTATTGAGACTGATTAATGGAACCAAACATACTATTGAGCAGGTCTTTTAAGAAGCAAATGGTATGGGTAGTTTCACCATTTATAGCTTTAAGGTAGCTTTTGGTTCTCTTTCATCTTTTCTTGATCATATATCATTGTGCCATTATTGTCTTATAGAGATACAATCTTGTTTCTATTTCTTCTGCCTTCAATCATATTGAAGAAATACCTGGAATTTCTGTCTCCTTACTAGATCCAATGAATTCCATACTTCTGCTTCAACTGTGAAATGTAAGTATCAAGTGCTTGAGGATGGTTTTTAAGAAATGCTTTCTCTTTGTGTGACTTATGTAGGGTTATTTTCCAACTATTTTTGAGTAAGTGATAGCTCCTTCATAGCTTATGCTTTATCTATCTTTGTAGGATCAGTTACTCCCCTTAGTAGTTTGATACATTCAAATATGATGACCTCCAAAATTTGCAAACAACGATATGATTTGGATTCGTGAAGTCTTTTAACAAGAGTGTATACAATAATTGAATCTAGTTGTGGATGTTTTGGCAAAGAATTGAAAAACCTGAATGGAGATCTCCTTATCATTAAGCTTCTAATGATGTGAACATTGATTGGAGTGTGGTCTGAAAAAAGTGGTTCCTAAACACTACATATTTGGTAAGCCACCATTCATTTACCAAACATTTATCTAGTTTTCTCTACGCTAAAGCTTCTCCCTATTGATGGTTGCTCTATATGTAGATAGGACCCTGAAAATTGAGGCCCAGCAATCCTAGCCAAGAGGTAAGTTCATTTAAATCAATTCTATATGTATAAGTTATGCTTCTTCTCCCTATATATTCAGCTAGATAAAAAAGACAATTGAAGTCTCCCTAAGCATCTAGGGAAATGTAATGCTCGATCCAATAATGTGTATGTACTTTTATAAACTAGCCCTCTGAAACTCCTAATTGTATGCATATGTGATTGTAATTGCTAATGACATCTTGTCTGCTTTCATAATGAGTTCACAATGGATGAGTTGATCAGTGCCAAAGTAGTTGGATAGTGTTATAATGAGCTGGATCTAATGCAACCATGATTCTACAATTTGGATGCTTCGAATGATTTCTTAAAACTTTATATTCTGAAGGTATAAACTTCAAATCTCCCTGAAAAACCTCTTCTTTTATTTTGTTTTCCATCAAACCAAGAAAGACCAAATGATTGGCTCTTAGGTAGTCTTTTAGAGCAAATTGTTTATTGGGAAAATTAAGTCCTCTCACATTCCATATTGTGCATTTCATAAGGGGAGTTTTGGTTTGGTTTTCCTCTTGGATCTCCTGTTGCTTGACCCCATTACTTACCATTGATCAAGTTTTTTCTTATTACATTATGTTTCAATGCTAGGCTTAATTATTCCTCCATTATTAGTAGGTGAAGTGTTTTCTTCTCCATCACCTTGATCTGGTATATCAGTCAAATATTGACTATTTTGTGTTTCTTCATTCCCACATATATCCTGCAATATTGGTATGTTTATGTCAGAAGTAACTTCTGGCTACTAATTATCTTAAGGACTTTGTAAGTATATGTCAGATGAAACTTCTAGCTAATCATTCACATCTGGATTTGTACCAACCTTCACTATTATCTCAGTAGTTACATTCAGACTCTAATCATCAATTTTTGCATCTGGTATGTCTTCTTGTTATGTATTAGTGTCTTTACTAGTTTTTCCAAGTTGTTTGAATTGCTAGTTTTGAGCTCCATAGTTTGAAACTCCACCAGTTATTAGAGGAGTTTCTGTATTTTGTGAGTTAACTATGCATTTGCATTTTTTCTCACTTTTGTTTTTCTTAAGGTCTAGACCTTAATTTTATCCTCCGTGTGAGGAAATTTGTTGAATTTTTGTTTTACATCAAAATTTAAATATATTCTAATTAATTATATTTAATTTATGCACTCTATTTATAATGACAGAATGTTTAAAATCAAATATATTGTGGTATTTCCTTTCCAATAGCTATTGAAGAAAAAATGCTCCAGCATTTTCTTACATCAACATATCATCAGTCACATAATGTCCTCAAAATACAGTTTAACCATCCAAAATATTGTACACTTCATCGACATAACTATGATGTCCACCATTCCATTATTACAATAAAATCAAGTAACATAGTTTAATACAATTTACATTCCTCCTGATGATGCAAATGATGTAAAATATCACAGCTATACACAATACCTTAACCAAAACCCTTCAATTGATGCAAAATAACCAGGTTAACACTGTAAGCTTTGTTTACATCACAACTACAAAATTCCCAACTAAGACAAAATAACTTGGTTAGGCATCATCAATTGCATCATAAGTTTATACTACTTAAAAAAGTATTAATATGCTCCCTCGCATGATTCGTGGACTAAAAGATGGATAGAGGAACCCAATCATAAAAAAACTTTTTCAAATGATTTGGCAAAGTGAACAAAACCTGAACTCTAACAAGATCATTATAGAATAACACAGTAGCCTTACTAACATCCATTTGAGATATGCCAATATTAAGAAGTTCATTGATGAGCTCTTACCTCTTCTCTTTAGTTAGGGAATCAAATTTAGTCTCCGCAATCAAAACATTTGTAATAGCAGCATATTATAATGCCATTTTTTTGTAGATAGACTCAAACTTAATGGTAAAGTTGTCTGACCTTGAGTTAATAGTTTTTTGAAGTGCTGCTGTTTTTTTTTTGTAAAAACTTTCCTTTCCTGGTGAGAAATTTTTTTGCTTTTTTGTTGCATAGGTGTTTAAAGGAATAGTTGGGGATCCTTGTCTATCAAGGACCACAACAAGCTCATCTTCATTGTTCGATGAAGAATACACTATTATATTCTTTGGGCAGTTAACCTTAGCACTTGCTTCAACTATATCCTCAGCTTTAAGTCCCATGGCTTTATCTTTACCCCACACCATGTCCAGTATACGCAAATATGGGAATTTAAAGTTCCATATTCCAATTGCATTCTTGTGATTCTATAAAAAAGAATTACAGGAAACACATAATAAAAAAACTTCATAACAAGAAAATTTTATAATTATGAGAAAAGAAACAACTAAAATAAGAGCCCCAATAAACTTTTTAGTTAGATGTCCTTACCAAGCACCATTCATCGAACCATTGTTTCTCACATCACATTTCAGAAATTGGGTTATACTTGTTTCTTAACCATTTAATCTTAGAGTCAATATGAGGATCGACTTCCTTATCAAAATTAGGAATCTTGCTCAACAAAATCTTGTTTACTTCGACCATGTAATTATTCTTAAATCCCCCATATACTTTCCATAAAGGATCACAAGCTAGTACCAAAGGTTCAACCTCATCATGCTTCCAATATTGCTTATTCTTTCCCCTCCCACGGGCAGCCATAGCCATTCCTAATAAAAGTACAACAATGTAAGAATTATGAAGGAAATAACATATGACAAAAATAACTTTGCTAAAAAACCTGAATACAACGATGTAATCCAATATCTCATTTACACAGAGTCAATCAACAGAGATGTTCACATAGGTGAATTTTAAAATTAATCAAATAACTCAGTTATATATTACTAATACTAAACAAACAGAGATGTTCCTTGTAACACCCCCTTACCGTAGGGTAAGCACCGGGACGCCCGCAGGTCATTCTGGTACATATCCTATGATAAGGGAGCGCTACGTACGATCACTACAATTACTCCACATGGCATCATACCAATTTGTATAATAAAGCATTAATTGTAAATCACATCATTTTTAAATTCAAACTCTTCCTCATTTCATTGATCAAAATCAAAAGCATGTACATCATTCCACACTATACTGTCTGTACATGAGTCCAAAAACCTAGTACAGAATGCTAAATGAAAGAGGAAGAATACAACAAAGCTATCTAGGTCATCCCAAAAGATCCCAGCTGACCGACCTGTGAGTCATGACTTCTCTCGCCAACACAATCTACACGGCTAGAAAAGTCCTCCTAGAGCTAGGAGTCTACTCTCGGTCCTGAAAAATATGTTGGAATTTTGGGTGAGTTTGCGAACTCAGTAAGGTAACCATCATTGATGGTTCACTCAATTCATGCAACACATCAAACACAGTACAATTATTCATCAATCAAAAGCCAAACATTTATCACAT
>JANQBM010000220.1:11697523-11732692 GCA_025594535.1 Erythroxylum domingense | reverse complement strand
GTAAGGTGGACATGTAGGCAAGTGACATGTGTCACTTGCCACATGTCACACTCTCATTAACTCTCTTCATTTTCTTCTAATTCAATTCTAATTTTTCTCCAAAATTCCAATGGCTCAAATCAAAAATTCCTAATTTCATATATCTAAGTTTTCAGTGCTATTGGACAACCATTTCCACTACCGGTAAACCCTTATTCTGCCACTTGGCAGTTTTTCTAGTCCAGAAACGACCCTAAAAAATTCCCGAAAAATTTCTAAAATTCTCTAAAAATCAGAAAATCACTATGACCCTCTCCAATATAATTTTTTATACACAAAACATATTTTTCACAATTCACATTTATTCACAATTATACCGGGAAATGTCATGAATGCATGGACAGTCATTTACATGTGCAAAATTCACTATTGTATGCATGAACATGTCAATACAATTTGAAACACTCCTAACCTGTTCCAAATTACTATCTTACCCTTCCCATAGGTGAGGGGATGTTACATTCCCTATTCAAGTACATTAATCAAAATCAAAACATTTCAACAATCTAATAAGTATATGAGACAAACATATCTTAAATTACTAATCCACATCATTGTCAATAGATCTAGTTATCCATACATTATACATGTTGGTTTCCATATTATTTTTTAATGTCAACCACTCATCAGTTGGACTAATTTGTGTAATGTATTCCATTTTAGCATCTTCATTACTCTTTTCTTCCTCACTCTCCTCTTTATCTTTAGTGATTGACCCTTGTGAATCAAAGCTTATGAACTTGCGAATCAAGTTGTGTAGAAGGGAACAAGCCATTATAATGCGAACTTGGGTTTGACTTGAGAAAAATGAAGGGGATGCAAGGATCTTCCATCTTCCTTTAAACAATCCAAAGCATCTCTCAATAACATTCCTTGATTTGGAATATTTCATATTGAAGTATTCCTCTGTGTCTCTGGGAGATGGCTATTAAATTCTTTGAGGTGATAGTGTTGCCCTCTATATGGAGCAAGAAATTCATTTGTATTGTAATACCCAGAGTTAACCAAGTAATAACAACCTTTATGATTGAACAATAAGTTATGATTAAGTAACATAACTCAAAGAGAAACCAAACTGGATGTTGTAACATAAATTTACCTCGAGGGACTCATAGATCATGAGGCTTTAAGATCGCATCTTAAAGCACGTAACTATCATGTGCAAAGCCCTCCCAACTAGGCAATACATGTATGAATTACATGTTTAGGTATCAAACACCTAAAACATTTGTTGAAAAATATCATTTTCTTGTGTGATATCGGGGCTTATCTTCACTAGGAGGTGTAACTTTATATAGTGTCCCGTCTAAGGCTACTAGGCAACCCTACAAATTAAAAAAAAAGATATTTAACACATAAAGGTTTTCTTATTAATGTTATAGGTTAATTATAATGTTCAATTACCTGAAAACATTTCCATCTCTCATTTTAACAATCTTGAGTAATAGGCTCTGACTTTTTGAGCAAAATAAGATGCAATCTCATAATTTTATAAAGAACTTGATGGAATTTCCGACTCACGGCTGCTTTACTAAGGACAAAAAGTAGTCTAATTATTCTACTCTTTTTATGGTTAACTAACGTGTATATGAACATTGCTACAATCTCTTTTACAGATGTGTTCTTAGTGGGTTTTAAACCCCTGACATCTCTTATCTTATCACACAATATCTTAAAGGTTGCTTTATCCGTGCTAAGTTTGCTAATGCAAGCATTATCATAATCCACGATCAATCTAAACATCCATCTCATTCTATCAATCCTTTTTTCTTACTTTGTTTTAACTTCACGAACCTTATCTTGAACGTATAAACAAATGATAACATAATGGATAGAAAATAAGAAAACCATTATATTATTTGCTGCCTGTTGAAGTATTAAAAGTTGCTTTAGTTTATGTCATCATTTGCTAATAGGGGGCAAGCTATATTGATCTACATTAAAAAATCCATAAAGTAATTGTCTAACATATAGATAGGGCATATTGAAAAGATAGGCGGAAAAGAGATAAAACAATAAGCAAAGGTAATAAAGAAAGATGATCAATAAGTTGAAGAAAATATTTTTACTGTTGTTGCCTTAACTGTTTGCATTATCAACTATTCATAGCTATGTCATGTGGATTATAATAATAAGTGTCCCTTTAAGGTCAATAATAAAATCTTCCAAGAAATGTGAGATATGTCAATGGTATAATCTTGAAAGTGAAAAGAACAACATCAATTCTTATGCATACTTTAAAAGGTTTAAAGTTAAAGGATATGAACAAACTTTGGTAGTGGTGAATGAGTGATAATTGATATTAAAAGAGCCCAAATTGATGAGGATTTGCATGAAGAGCAAACTTTCTTTTGTTGATTAGAATGTTAATAAAAATCTTTTGAAGAGAATACTTCTATATATGTTGCTAAGTTGCCTATATTAATTAATAAATTAGTAAGCATGCAAGATTTTCTTTTAGAAACTTCTTGGAGAGCAAAGTAAAGATTGGAACTACTTTACTCTGATGTATGTTAACCTATGAGTGAGGTTTCACTAAATAAAAGTAGATTCTTCGTGTTATTTATGTATGACTATAACAGATATAGTTAGATTACATTATTGAAATAAAGGTTATGGAGCTTATTAAATTCAAAAAAGTGAAAGTACGATTACAAAAAGAAATAAACCTTTCACTTAAGTAATTAAGGTCTAACAATATTTCATAATATGTCTCCAAGGAGTTTAAAGCTTATTATTCTAGAGAAGAAATCACTCACAAATTGACAACCTTATATACTCTTTAACAAAATGGAGTAATAAAGAAGAATATTAGAATCATCGTGAGAGTGACAAAGGAGCATAATAGTAGGTAATACCCAAGAATTTTTTGATTAAAAGAGTTAATACTTTAGTATATTGGCTATATATGCTACCCACCAAAACACTCGAAGGTAGAACACCATATTAGATAGTTTAGTAAATTATTTTCTGTCAAAAATATAAAAATGTTTCATGGTTTATGTTACCTTCATGTTCCAAATGTCAAAAAGACAAAGCTTGATAATAATAATAAACTTGGTACATTTTAAAGGTATATTAGCACAAACAAAAATTATTGAGTCTTTAAGCTTACACCAAAGAAGATTCAAGAGAGCTAAGATGATGTTATTAATAGGTTAAAATCAAGTTAATAAAAGTCATTGAATGATGATAATAGTGTGGAGATGACTCTTTACCACTTCATGAAGAGGAAGTTCCAAATAAGGTGATGAACTTGACATAAGATTTCAACTAGGCGAATAAGAATCTTTATTGAAATTTATGAATGAGTGTACTTAGTAGATGTTGAACTAAGTATATTCAGTAAGGCAATAACCAAGAAGGAATGGGTTGCATCTATGAAAGGGGAAATTTTCATAATAAATAAGAGTGAAACATTGTCTTTCATGGAAAGGCCATCTAATCCGGAGGTTCTCCTAAAATAAAAGTGAAACATTGTCTTTCATGCAACATATATATGCATTATTTTCAAGTTCTCCTAAAAGGTAGAAGGTTTTACTTGATAATGCTCACACTAATAGTAGTAAAACAATAACAACCCAAAGCCAAAGCGCAACTTAAAGAGTAGGCCCTAGAAAATCAAAAGACACTGCATTGAGTTTTCTTATCCTTTTCCTTCCACGTTCAATCATATGGTATAAAGAAATTATGTTTCTTTATATAGAGACATTTCATATTGTGCATAAAATAGGAGCTCTGGAATATAAGAAATGCAAGTGTAAATGAAGAAATTAAAGGAATTTAATTTGGGTATTTCTTAATCTTATTAAATTCTTGGAATCGTTCACCTACATCATAACCACAGACGTTTAATGTAAACAAATATATATGATTTCTAACATCAGGTTTCTTATTGTCAAAGAAAGTAGCAGAAAAAATAAAAACAAAAAAATTGGAGATGTAAGACCAACCAAAAAAGAACTCCTACTTGAAAGACTGTCATTGTAATAGAAGATACATTATATACGTAAAGAAGGGTGTTTACAGAGAAAATATTGACATTAAAATGAAGAAAACCAGTATCATGTGTATAGGAGATGGCATTGATCAGACGGTGGTGAAAGCTTCTTGTCATTTCAGACAAGGATATACTACATTTAGAACTAGTATTGTTGGTTAATACTTGAACACGCATCATCTTAGCTGCATGTTTGGAATGTTGAGCTTATTGCTAGCATGATTTAATGGATCTCATTATTGTAGTGGCTTTGTGAAAGGATTCATAGCAAGAGATTTGACATTTCGAAACACTACTAGACCTTAAAACCATCAAGCTATGGGCCATGAATTGATTACGTCGGTGTTAAAGGAAAAAAGAGAAGAAGTTGAAAAGATGTAGAGGAGATGTTTATGGTGTTATGGGTATTTTTTATAATTACTTAGAAAGGAGTTGAAAAGAGGGTGCGTAAACAAATTTGAGATAATTAGAGGAGCTTGATTGTTGTGTACATTTCACAAATTAAATAGTGAAAATGTTGTCTTACTGAAAATGTTGGATCATTTGCTACTTGTTAGGAAGATTGCATGCCTAACAGATATCGACCCCATTGCAACATCTCCAAATGATTTACACAAGCAAAGAGATAGAAAGTTTGAAGCTTTGAGAAGTGAAATTGAAGGACTAGACGTGAGGTTAGACAAAAGTGAACATGAAATTGCAAACGAAAAAAGGAATCGAAGAATTAAAATAAAAAAAGGTGAAGAAAATAAACCCAAAATTAGAATCACCATTACAAGAAAAGATTAGAAACTAATCATTGTTTAAAGAGGATTATAAAACAAGAAAAGAAAATTAAGATCACCTAACTCATGGCTCTCTCAATTTAACATATGGTGTTCCTTCGTTTTAAACAAAATGTTCCTCTAGCATCTTCAAATCCAAGCGAAGAATCACAAAAATGGTTTCAATCAAAGAAACTGTGGAGTATAAGAACAAAGCCGTCAATAATGCGCGCCAAATATATTAAGCACTGACTCCCATTCCTCTCATAATCAAGAGGAATAGAGTAATGCCTAAAACCTAGGAATAAAAATAAAATTCATCCAAATTATATTTAAAATCATACCACACATCCATATAACTCTAAATAGCTCACATTAACAACATCATAAAGAACAAGCGCACATCACTTCGCTCTTGCATATAAATAAGGTTATCCTAACGAAACCTAACTTGTAAACAAAAATATAATATCTTTCATCCTTATTGATAGCATTCCAAATCTCAAGTTTTACTTCCTAACCTCTGAGCGCTTCTTGAGATCCAATCTCCCTTTCATATTTTCACCATTTCCATCTAATACGTAACCAATAAAGCATTCTTGGACACACTTGTACACATATCATATGGTTGAATATTTTTTATAACACTCAAACTTTTGTATTGGTTATAAAAATCATACAAGATAATTGCCTAAATTAGGTCACAATGAGTCCAACACTCGTGTGTCAAATAACATTTAATGTCATTATCATCAACATATATTACAATAGGTTACCAATATTTCAAAACGCAATGATCTTAATACATTAAATATAATCCAATCATTAATTACACTAATTTAACAATCTCATGGCAACATTTAACAAATTTAAAATTTTTATAATACTAATTTTGAAAATATATGTTGGAATTATTTTTGTTTTATAATATAAGAACAACTCATAAAATTTGTTTATAAACATCAACTATGCATAATCGACCAAATTCATACATCCCAACTCAAACACAATATTAATTCTTGACTTTGGCAATGAATCGGATTAAATTGGATAGGTGAATACAAGAACACAAAACCCAAGCTTGACCAGAAGCTCGTGTATGCTCGTGTTGTAGGTTCAAGCCTAAATGACTTCATTTTATATAGACTTCCTAAAATGATATTGTTTTGATCTTAAGTTTTTTTATCTTAAGTTTATAAAAACTTAAGTTTAAAATGACATTATTTTGAGAAGTTTACCCAAACATTATCTCTCTGGGCAAACAAGTGGGTTGTTCTAGCCTTTTTGAACCAAGTCTTAAGAAGTTCCTTAGATCTAAGTCCAATCAGAAATAGAGTAAAATCAAACTTAGCCCAACTACTTCGAATTGAATTGGACCAGATCTAGACCAAAATACCAAGCCTATTGAATCTTTATAACTCATACAAGACATAAATTAATAATAAAATAAAAATATTAGGCTATGTATTATACATCTTAATTATTCTTTTGTTTATCCTATTATTCAATATTTTTAACATAAACCAAAATCGAAGTAAAATATTTTTTTTTTACTTTCAATCTGCTTTTCAAGAGTCATTTCCTCTCTTTAAACTCTTCTAGCATTGCGAAAAGAAAGAATACCGAAGGAGACAAATTACTTAATATATTCGTTGTTGAGTCAAATATTGAAGTTTGGTTAATTAACTTATATATTTACTCCTCTTTAAAAAAAAGTTATATATTTACTATTCAATTAGCCGAACAAATTCTATTGAATAATGGAATCAAAATTTGCTTTATCTTATGTTTTATAGGTTTTTTTTCTTAAATTTTTATTGTTTTTTAAGTCACTTTATTTCAATAATCTTATAAGAAGTTATATAACCACAATATTGAACAGAAGATTAAATTAAATTTGTATGCTTCTTTCCTAATTTCCTCTCAGCTTAGTGCAATCCAACCTCTCGAATTTCTTTTCCGATATCATCAATTCTTATTCAAGACATTATAGCTCATCTTGTCTAACCTGCCATAATCTGACTAAATAAGCTGTCTCTATCCACATATATCATTCCACGGTGCCTTTAGTCAATTTGAATTCTCACATAATTGTAGCATGCAAATAGGCAGGCATTGAGCAACATTGACATTCCAGGTGAGAACCAAACACTTTAGAAGTTTTCTCAGCTGCTATGATCGCTCTCTCACTTGCAATGGGCTTTTGTTTCGACTTGGACAAGATTCAACCTCTGGTCAAATTAAGAAGAACCCAATGGGCCTGGCCTCTTAAGTTTATACTTTGTCTAGTTTTTCTTAGCTCCTGCTCTATTAGGCCTTTGCTAATTTACGACATAAGAGAAAAAAAGGGTTGGATACGGATAATGACATTTGTAAAAATCGAGGATGCTTCACGAAACAATGAGAAGATACTCAAAATTAGTAAAGCATGCAGAAGCAACCAAAAGTATTGTCCAGAAGTTTCAAAACTTATCTCCATCTTTCGCCATTCATCTCATACCTTTTTCTTTTGCCCCTCCTTTCCTCTTTCTCTATAAATATTATTCACCATGCCATTACCATGTCAATTAATTGTGTGCAAGGCATAATAGTAAAGAGCTCTACACTTTCTACTCTTTGTGATCAAATAAGTGTGTGTTGAATAAGTTGAGCTTCTTTGTTCTCTAATTAAGTTAAATATATATGGCGTCGTCAACATTATTGTCATGGTCACCATGTACAACTTTGCTCCCCAGCAGAGGAGTAGCCCCTAAGTTATCTCCATGTTCAGTCTTCTTCCCGTCTCGTAATTTCTCTAGTGCTACAGGGCACTCACTTGTAAGAGCTGAACAAGGTGGTGACACCAAGGAGACGTCGAGCGTGGACGTTCAAGTCAACACTAATAAACAAGGCACTGCAGTAGAGAAGCGACCTCGAAGAATGACTCTTGATCATGTCTCACCCTTTGGTAAGTCCATCTAAAATCCCAATTCATTTTTTTTCTTTTGTTGGTTGCATTTTTCTTTTATGCAGTCCAATGGTACATTTCAGCGTTGATTGATCCTCTATCGCCTATGCGGACGATGAGGCAAATGATGGATACAATGGACAGAATGTTTGAAGATACTTTAATGGCATTTCCTGGTAAGAACAGGAGGTCAGGGGAAGCAGTTAGAGCTCCATGGGATATCAAAGAAGAGGAAAACGAGATCAAGATGAGGTTTGACATGCCGGGTCTTTCCAAGGAAGACGTCAAGGTTTTCGTCGAGGATGATGTTCTTGTTATCAAGGGAGAGCACAAGAAAGAAGAACACGCTGATGATGATGATTCGTGGTCGACTAGGAGTTTCAGTTCCTACGACACTCGTCTTATGCTTCCTCAAAGCTGCGAGAAAGACAAAATTAAGGCAGAGCTTAGGAATGGTGTCCTCTACATATCTATTCCTAAGACCAAGGTGGATCGAAATGTCATTGATGTACATATAGAGTAAAAGATGTGACAAGCTAGTGAGTTAATCCGTGTTGATATAAATATGAGAAATCAAAATGTTACTTATATATTTCTGTATTGATTTGCTTTTACCACATTAGCAAAATAAATTTCTTCCAAGAAAATGATATATTCTTATAATGATTGCAATAGTTATAAACTTCGGCATCAAGCCATTTATTGAAGATTTTTTTCAATTAAATTTGTTAAAAGAGTCGAGATAATTAAAAATAGTTTTTAATTAAGTTTAAAAATTATTTTAAAATTAAATTTTGTATTTGAAATATAAATTTAGTTTAATAATTTAATCTAGTTTAATTAGTTAAAGAGTTGGAAGTAATTGGAAATATTATTTTAAATTATAAAGATAAATAACTAGAATTAAACAAATATATATATGTATGTATGTATGTATGTATGTATGTATGTTATTATTATATCTAAATTTGTGTTGGATAAAACTATTTAAAATTAAATTTCTCATTAAAAAATTAAATACACATTGAGGATATAATTATTGCCTTCTATTTTTTAGAATAAAATGTAAGGCTTGATTAGTGCCTTAAGCTCAACTTAATTATGTTTTATCTTAAATTAGTAGATTTTACTTAACTAAATTTGTATAACTTAAATGAGTTAGGTCAAGAATAACATACAAGATATGTTTTTGTTTTACCCAACAAATCTAGGAGTCATATGAAATATGATTGATGTTATTTACCTAATTTAATTTAGTTAATTTATTGAATGACTCAAGATTAACCAAATTTTGAATGAAAATTTAACCCACAAAAAATGAGAGTAATTTTTTTAATAATTGTGAGGGTTATTATTTCGAATAAAATAATGAAAGTAACCAAATATATTATTAAATTTCTCATCTTAATTTGGTTTTCATGGCATATAACCAATACTTACTTTTCTTACATTTATATTTTGTTCTGAATAAAAGTTACCTTTGTTTAGTATAGTTGATACTAAGTGATTAGTGAACTAAATTTCTTGGACATATGTAATATTTAAGAAGAGTTCTTAAAGTTGGATTGAAAATTTGTATGTCCATTGTGCAATTTCACTATAATCCCTGTTAAGGGTTCTGTGACAAAGTTTTAGAGATATGCAAATAGCATATAGATGACAATATGTGATTAACATTTTAAGTCGACTAACATTTCATAAACTTCAGCAGCAATATATAAGATGTATTTCAACAACCTAATAGCAAAGATGCAAGAGGTTGTACGAAGTAGAGCTGAAAGGTATAGTATCTTGACAGAATTGTTCCCTTCAATTTAGCTTACCAAAAGCATAAATATTGATTACAATTAATGGTTGTGCTATAATATGATAATAGTTGTCATTAGAAGAAAAATGATTGCATGAATTTCCTTGCATGCTTAGTCTAGGCATGTATTATATAATAACCTTATTACTAGATTAGTTAATAAAAGGTTATGAGATATCTAAAAGGTTGGACATAATCTTATAGACCCCTTGAACAAATTATTTATTTCAATGCATACTTATAGGAGAATGATTCTCAAAATAAGTATTGGGAGTAAGATGAAATTTAAAAAGATCAATTCTTATGAAAATGTATCCAATTGAAACTCGTACCTTTATTGATACATTTTATGTATAGTTGAAAGGCTACTAGACATTTAAAGATTCATGTTCATGAAACATTCAAAAAGTTTGTCTTGAAGATGATTGTGAATTTATCATATCTACAAGAAAGTTTGTAGGAGTATAGTTGTTATCTTTAATAGAAGTATATACAAACATATTACTCATAGAAAATAACAATTTGTATTTTAAATTGATGAAAATATAGTTGTCCAAGAATAATTTATATTAGATATGAAAAGGTAACAACTTAATAACAAGAATTAGACTTATAGATATAGATATGAAATTTGTGTACCTAGTATAGTGTAAGTATACAGATAGTGCATTGAAAGTGTTTAGTATTTATGATATCAGATATTTGTGAAGTATTAAAGATATCTATTATTTTATGAGTGAGTTGGTATTTGAGTTCAAGGATATATGGATATTAACATTAGAAGTAATTCCTAATTAAGGTTATTTTACTTTTAATAATATTATTTTGAGATTGTAAATGTTCCAATGTAGTATTAATTGCTAATTAAGCCAAAATATATTTTTTTATTTAGTAGAAATGGTCATTTGGATTTAGAATACTTTAATGAACTTTATATAGTTCCTTCAATTGTTCAAGATAATAATATACTATAGAACGTTAGAGCCACTAAGCATATAAAAGGAACTAAGGTCTTGTTAAAGATCCAAGGATATATATAGGCAATCCGCTTAATAATGATGATAATTTAGATAAAATTTATGCAACGTGAGAGAATCTTATAAAATTCCCTCAATAAATCATAGTCCTAACAGTAACATAATTGTTATATAGAAATAAAATATATTTACTTAGTGCAAGTGAGAGATTAATGGTTTATTGTCTACAACTAATTGATTAACTGTAGTTTATTGACTTAAATATTTATAAGCATTCTTTATCTTATGCATGTTTAGATGTATACGGTAAAGTCTACATTATAAATGTATAATGAACAGAAAATATGATGAGATTATAATTATGAGATTAATTTATGTTAAGGATGCTAATAGGTTGAGCTAGGCCCAGGCGAGCTGATAGATTATGTTGGGGCTCAAGCCTGGCCAAGGCCCAATCGGGCCATTAGTAGCAGGCCTAAGCTCGAGTCCAAACTTGATCTATTTTTATTATTAAATTAAAATATAAAAAACGATGTCATTATTTACAAAATAATGTTGCTTTTGTTATAGTTGAGGCCTCAGGTCAGCCGAGTCAGGGCAGTTCGAGCCCAAGCTTAAGCTTGACCCAAGGCCTAGTCAACCTGGGCTTGCCTAGGCCCAAATGCCCAATCTAATTTATGTATAATTTTCAAATTGTTTCAAGTCATTATTCTATTGAGACTAGACATAGTGTAAAAGACTAACATATGTTATTTTTCTTCCTTATGAAGGAAGTAGTTGATCTCACAGACTAAAGTACAAAAATACGTAAGCAAAAATATGGGTTCTTATTACAGAACAAGTTTAATGAATTGATCCCATATGAGAAATTTATTTGGAACATTACTTGTAAATCTATGAAAATTCTCGTTGTTATAATTGTATAAGTGTTTGGTGCATTTCGAGAGTCAAATTTTTCTTCACCCATTAGAGTTTTCCAATAATTATCTACATCAAAGTCATCATGATCATCTAGAATTTTTGTATTTGATAAATCGAAAATTACGCGAATGACATGATAATCAAGTTTATGAACATTGACCATAATACATCCATTTTAGGGTTGTAACATACTGTAGTGAAAAACTCTATATTTATCATAGGGTAAATAGGCACATCACAACGAATGAACCTATTCCAACCTATGTTTGTAGCTAATCGCTCCACATTTTGCCTCACTCCTATGGTTTCTAATAATTCAAAATCAAAGTATCGAGGAGTGATCAATTCCCTATCTCTAAGGTCTCGGAAATGCATACCTTCTTCCTCTGAATAAATGGGGAATGGGGCATGAAAAGTTACTGTCAAATTGGGTTTACCTTCACCGGAGACTTGAAGGCGCAATTCATTGGTCGATTTCGATTTTCAAGCTACCATCTTCTTTGGAGCCATTGAAAGATGAAAATCTGCAAAAATAAGAGAAAGAGATATGAATTCGTTTTTTAGAGAGAGGGAGGAAAAATCTTACCCAAGTCCTTATATCTTGGAATGATTAATGCATGATAAGAGTAAAGGATTGAAAGATTTATGAAAAGAAATGAAGAAAATACCAAGAATCTAGTGTAAGATGAAGGATTTTAGAGAGTTGGATCGTAGGTTTTCGTAGGTTAGAGAGAGTGTGTGTGAAAATTTGAAGAGTGGATGAAAGAAGAAGAGGGGAGGTAAATTTAAAATTTCCCTCAGATGGGATTCCCACAATCGTGGAAATATCCCTCATTCTCACAATCGTGGGTTGTCTCTCTAGAAACTTTCTGGAGAGATTTCCCATAGTTTTGAGAATCACTCCAATTCCCAAGATCGTGGGATTACTTTCCATAAACTTTTTGGAGAGTAATCCCACGATCTACTAGTTTGTAATATGATTGATTTTGCAAAACAGGCTACTAGTTTTACACTCAAAAACCACAAGTGTATAGGTCGTGATTTATAGTTAGAAAGCAGATATCGATCCCACAATGATTGATACCTAGACACCACTTAATTCATATTACACTTTGTTTAAGAAACGAAATTGTTTAATGAAAATAAAATGAAAAATTAAATTGAAATTAAATAACTAATAATGAACAATTGATAATACCAAAATGCAGAAAATTGGAGTTCAAGGTTTTAATGACTAGAGATCACTTTCTCCCTATCTTGTCTCCCTCTTATTTTATTAATTGAATTGAGTCTCACCTAAGATGTCCAATTATATTAACTACCTTCTCTCAAGGTGTAATTAATTATCCCTAATCAAATTAAATGAAGCTGATTAAGCAATCTCTCAATTTATCTAATCACTCCACCAATTTAACTAGTTATTAAGTTATCCTATAGGTGATCAATTAAATTAGCCAATATCTCTCTTTCAACTAATCAATTAATGTGATGAATGTAATTCTATAGGTTTCCAACTCTCGTTGTACAATCCTACACAAATTACCTTACTCAATCTCTCGATCTATTGCAAGATATAAATATAATCAACATTCATCAAAAACATCTTTCATTCAAATCAATAAAATCGGAGTTTAACAAGATAGTTCAAAAGTAATCCCTGAAAACAAATCAGCCACTCATGGTCTCTATAACATCACCAACATTCATATATTCCATCTTACAAAGACTAGAAGAGATAAAAACACAGAAAATTGAATGAAGAAAACTCCTTCTCTTCTTTGTTTAAATCTGGAAATTCTGGTGTTGATGTGCTATTTTCCCAATTGTGATTGATGATCCTTGAATCTCCACCTTCCTCGAGACTCAAAACTTGGATTTCTCACTCAAAGAGGCTCTTCTTTACAATGGTATCACTTCTTCCCCTTCCATAGGAGCTAAATATCTTATATAGTCCAAAAAACCTAAAGTTTATTTAAACCCCACATAGTTTATCAGATAAAACATCCCATAATCGTGGGAATTGACATGATTCCTAAGATCGTGGGATCTTGCAGCATAATCCTTCTTCTTTTCTTCTCCTCTTTGGTCTCTAGCTCAATCTCCAAGTTGCTCAATCTTCATTCTTACATAAAAATAATCAATTCTTACCTTAAATTAACATCAAACATGAAAGAAAAACAATGAGAATCAAACTAAATGAAAACATACAAAATGAATCATAAAATACAACAATAATAAACTATTATGCAAAAAACACATGCCAAATACTTAGAAAAACATAGACTAATGCACAATTATCAGTGGTGGGTAGATAGCCAAGTCTATAGGGTTATAGTACAACTACTACAGTATGAAACCAATGGTGTCTTCATTTCGAGACTACAGTGTTTCCACAATTCGATACTTTCAGGTATCCATAGTTTTGATATCTTCAAATATCCACAATTCCTATTATCCACACCCACGGGAATGTGCGGCCTAACATAAAACGTAAAGTAAATGGTTATAAATAAGAAATACAACATAACAACATAAATAATTGGTATTAATGAGCATTTGCATTTGTGTTGATAATTTGTATCATTGAGCGTTGAATATCAATGTTTGGCTTATTAGTGTGAACTTACAGTATATGAATAACATATTGAAGTATGTTTGAACTATGCGCCTTGATTAAGTGTGCCATCATTGTTTATATGAGTTATGATGTTTATGAATGTGTGTGCTTAGCAGATGACTGCTATAAGTGGTCATCCAAACTAAGTATTTCCCCATTAAGCTTTTAAGCTTAGCATAGGTGTTAATCAGTGTAGGTCCAAGTATTAGGAGTGAGCTACAGGGAACATCTGTAGGGATCAAGGCCAACCGTTAGGAGTAAAAGTACCTTTGGAATGTGTTTTTTTGGTTAAAGATGCTTGTACATGAAATGAAGGAAATTGTAATGTTTTCTTTGGATTATCACGTAGATGCAAATATGTAATACTACTTTTTAATGATAATGTTAAGTGATTTAAAACTTTTCAATATGTATATGTATAGTATTAAATAGAAAAATGTGGGATGACAGTTCTTATGAATGAATAGAAATGTGTACCATAATTGCTTGTACAAGAATTTGGTTGTCATATATGTGGGTAGTTGTAGGTTCCGTATAGGGGGTATTATAGAAATTATGTTTTTTGTTAATAAAAATGAAATGAATTTTTAGCCTATGATATGCTTTGATGGTATTAAAGATTTACCGGTCATAGTACCCCAAAACATGCATGGCAGTGTCTAAGGGGCATCAGTTACTAACAGCGGGTGGTGTTGTGTCTGTCAGTAGTCTAGTGAGTTGCTCTTTGCATGTATTGGGTATATATAATGATAGCCAAAAGTTTTACAAGTGATGTAAGCTCCGCAACTACTAGTTTATAGCGATTAACCTATTGCGGGTAAGCGATGTAGAACCAACTTCGTAACTAGTGGTTAACTAGTCGCAGGTAAGTGATACAAAACTAGCTCCGTGACTTTATTCCTAGGGTACCATGTGTTTATATAGTACCAATTCTAATGGTTGGCTTGCCACCACTGATTATTGTTTAAGTAAAAAGAAAAATGGAAACTTTTATATTATGAGTTTAATTTCGAAATGCATTTCGAAATAGTATTTCATAAAAATTGAAAATTTTTGTGGAATGTTATTTTATTACCAGATTTTATGTTGCACGATTCAATTTTTATGGCAATTATTTTACCAGGAGCTTTATTATTGTATAGGAATATTTCAGTTATATTGTTATAAAAAGTTTAATTTTTAGTAAGATGATTAATACTCATTGAGCTTGTTTAACTCACTCCTTTTTTAGGTTTTTAAATAAACCACCCCAAGTATGCGTATAGGTGTTTCAGGAGTTGGCAGAAGATTAATTGTATCGTCGGGTGCTACTGTGCTTGTGTCATTTTTGCTATGTATGTGTTTTCTTAAAATTGGCTTAGTTACTTATATATACGTTTTAAATTATTTTGGGAAGGGTTTAAAAGTGTGATCCTGTAAACATTTTTAGGATTGTAAATATAGTTTACTTAATGAAATACGAGGGCTTTGATCCTCAGTAGAAATGAGGTATGTAAGTGTTTGGGCGGGCAGAAATCCCAAACTCAAGCTATGAAAATATATATGTTTTATTTATATTGTTTAATTAATGTTTATATATTATGTTTTTAAAATGTTGAGAATTATGTTTTTAAAATGTTGAGAATTATATGTTTATGGTTGCTTGTGATGTGGACATAAGGTCCCATTACAGAAGTTAAGATGGTATATGAAATACTAGGAGTATTTTAAATCATGTTATGCAGGTTTTTGAAATTTGGGAATCTTAAAAAAAGCAGTGGTTATGATGTTGGATTTTCAAAAAGTTAAAAAACAATTCTCACTACTTTCCACTCTCGTAACTTTTAAAGTATAAAAGGTTTTTAAGAGTTGAATAGCTTAGCTTTGCGGGAACCCTTCATTTGAGTTAGATATTAATTGGAGGGCTATTGTGGGGTCACCGGGAGAGCTCTAATATGTTCTAAAAGGGGAAATCTAGGATGTGTCCTTTTAGGTGGTATCAGAGAAGGTTTTGAAATAGGATTATCTTTATACATGTTATGATTTCATAATGTGATTTTACATTGTTTTTGTGAACTTGGCATCCCAGAAAGTTTTTTTAATATTTTTCATGCATCTGATTTTGAAAAATTTTCAGTGTTATATAGTTTATCTTTGAATTCAAAGAATTATACACCAATGAAACCTTAGGGGTCCCAAAGCCACACCAGAGGCTCCGACCTTCAACTCAGGAAGTCGAGCAGAGGGATGGATTAGTAAATTTTTTCTTTATGAATTAATCTCACCCAAAATTGTTAATACTAGCAAAACTCCCGGTGGAATTTTTTTTAACCTTGAATGAACAATATAGATATAGGAAGTGGTGATGCATCAGTAGCAAGAGGCCTTAGGAATGTCAGGGAGTTTGATTGAACGTATTTGTAAGATAGGTGCAGAGTCATTTGATGGAAGTAAAGATCCTAAAGGTGTCCAAATTTGGTTAGGTCGGGCTAAAAATAATAAATTTAAATGGTTTGATGGCAGAAGGATGAGACAAGGAATATCGTCTAGTCAGAGATAAGTTATATCACTTAAAGTGTACAGAGACTCCTAAAATACTAAAATCTCAGTACCAAGGTGTAGCTAATATGGAAGGAGAGCATCTACATAGGTTGGGGTAATTGCAGTAGCCTAGTAGGATGCTGATGATACATCTGGTATAGTGATAGGTACGATTATAGTTTCAGTAGTAAGGAATAAATTTAGATAGATCCAAGAACTATGCATTATGTTTCTAATAGATTTTGTTAGATAGATTAGTGTGAAGTTAGAGCTTTTAGAGTGTCATATGATAATAACTACTTTAACTAAAGCTACGTTAGCAGCGTAGAATGTTTATAAAGGTGGTTACGTAGCAGTTAGAATTAGAAGCTCTCTAATTAGTTGATCTTATTAGACATCCATGACTACGAAGTCATACTAGGAAGGGAATTGACTAATAATACATTTTGTTAATGTAAATTCATCTAAAGGAAATTAGGATTGGTACACAAGGGAAGTCAGATATAGTACTTCGTGGGAAATGTATAATGCTTCTATCTCTTAGCATATCAGCTATAATAGCTAAAAAAGTATTAAGAATTTAATATACAAGTTATTTAGTTTCAATGAATTGATAATTACAAAAATTTATTAGGTTATTTAGCATTTTAATACTGGAAAAGTAATTTTATGAATATATCTGGAGGATAAAATTGCACATTAAGATTCAATTAGTTGAGGATTAATAATTTATACAAGTAATTAGTGACTGAATTTTAATATGTTTAAATGTTATGACCTTATAGAGTGATTGATTAGAATAAATATCAATCTTGGTATAAAATTTTGTTTTTAAGGTCAAGTTTATTTTTTACTGTAAGGTGATTTATGGATTCATACAAAGTAATTTTATGGATGACATTGTGATGGAATCTTTAATCAAGAGTGATGATTGAACAATATTTTTGGTAGAATTATTTTCTTTAATGTTATTAATTGTAGTAATGATCAATTTGATGTAAGCTTTCAATTGTTTGTATATTAGTATATCGATTCTACGTATTGAACATTCATTAGTTTAAGTTTCTTTTGATGTAAGTCAATTGTTTTATTTCTTGAAAATCAGATGAGTGAAAATGGTGGTAAAAGTTTCAAGGAAATTTTGGTGATAAGTTTCAATTCATAATGGAGAATTATCTCATTATATTTTAGATCTATTATTTTACAGATAATTATAATTGACAATTGGGAGAATGATAAGAATTATGTATGAGACATTTGAATAAGTACAACATGGAGATTTTAGATGATAAACAATTTTTAGTAACTAATAAAGTGTCAGATTGAGTTCTAACGTACCTGAAATCATATAAGTGTGTTGTAGTATTAAAAATGGACAAGTAACGATATTTTTATTGAACATCAGAGTTACGTAGTGGAAGTATGAGGTATACTCCTTGTTTGAAGAGATTGAGGTTTGATAAGCTCGAAATTACATTATGAGATAGTAAATTTTGAACTTTGAGCTAATTAAATGGTTTTTATGTGAATAGGATATTATATTAGTGTCTTAAGATATGATCTTAAATGATTGATTTGCTTCGAAAGAGTATGATGGGAAATGACAAAGGTACAATAAATAGTTCACTGGTAGTTATGGATTAGAGATTCAAAAGCTAAGGAGTCTATATGAGGCATAAGAAATATAAGAAAAAATATTATTGAGTTTTGTTTATAATTAGAGACAATGAGAAAAAAAATGTTTATTATTCAAAAGTATTTGAGAACAATTGTTTTGTGGAGAACCCCAATTAAAGGTTTCATTAGAAGTAATCTATGTAGATGGGAATCTCGATAGTGTTAAATTGATGGTTTGATGTATGGTTAAGTTAGCAAATTTGTGAATAAACTAATTATTAGTGAGAAAGCGAAAGCAATAGTTTAGAAAAAGGAGTTTCATGTAGAGATAAGTTGCAAATTCCAAAGGCATTTATTGAGAGGTAACGTTACATTGATACTAGGTCAGGAATTGCGTGTACTAGTCATGGTTGAACTTAAGAAAGAAATTATAGATTAATTCACTCACCAATGTATGCTATACATCTGAGGAACAAAAAGAGACATCATATCTTGAAAGTGCATTATGATCGAAAAGGTTTGAAAAGGGTGATAGCAAATTATATGTTCAAATGCTTGTTAAATCAATAAGCCAAGGCTGAGAGCCAAAAAACTAAGAAAAATTGCTTAGCCACTTCCTATCCAAAATGGAAATGGAAATATATTACGAAGGATTTGATGGTAGCAATTTCACAATATCTAAACATATATGATAGTATATGGGAGATAAAGGATTGAATTACAAAATCTGCCCATTTCTTAACCATCCAAAGTAGGTGTTCTCTTGATAGATTAATCAAGTTGTAAGTGATTAGAGGTATATTAGGATAAGATAGATGAAAGAAAATTAATTAGGCTGAACTAGTTCAAATAACCACAATTAAGATCAAAATTATTCGCGTCAAAGTGATAGTACCTAAAATTTACAGTAGAGCTAGGTGTAGAAATGGAGGAAGAATTTGGAGTTTAAAGTTAAAAATCAAAGAATTTTTGCGAATATCATCATGGAAATGAATAGTGTGTTTTAGATAATTTGACAACTTAGGCACATGATATGATGGTCCCTATGAAGTGATTGACAGAGTCAAGCACGAAGAGTGGATGAAAAGTTAATATCCATATTTTTTAGATGACTAAGTTTGTTTAAAATTTTGAGGACAAAATTTTTATAAAGAGGGGAGAATTTGTAATATACTAGTTTGATTATTGTACTATGTAATGTGATGTACATACATTTTATAGAGTAACTTATTTTTAAGGTTATAAAGGAGATAACGGATAGACAAGAGATGGTTTTGAACTCGACCGAAAATTTTTCGAAAATTTTCAAAAACTCCAAAAAGCTACGAAATTAGTCTGAACGAGCTTTAAAAGCCCCGAAATGTGCTTTGCAAATTTAGGTGACACTTTTGAATGAAATCTGAACGATTTTGGTGACATTTGGTAATTTTCAAAGTCAATCTGAAAATTCTTTTATGCACCAAAAAAGTTGCCGAACAATTTTGAAATATAATGAAAAGCTTTGGAATTAGGATTGGAGTCCCTAGGAACTAAAACGGGTCAAAACGAAGGTTATTTGAATAGAATTCGAGTAATCCGAAAATTTCTGGATAGACAAACTCGTATAAAAAAATAATAGATTTTAGGAATAATGTGCCAATTAAATTGTTCTAAGCATTCAATTGAAGGGTTTTAGGTTTAATTAGAGTATATTAAGGTCAACTTGATGTTTAGAATTATATAGAATATTTTTTGAAATTAATTCGGTACAGGGCAAAATGATCATTTTAAGATTTAAAGGTGTTTATATGTGTGAAACCTTAGACTTAGTACCTTAGGAGGATAGTTTTGAGTCAATTAAAAATTTCCTAAATGAATAGAGTTTCTGGTGAATAGTATCTGTGAATAGAAAATTTCTAACAAGCGGACCCTAATAATCAAAAATCATCAGAAAAGATTTTAGAGTCTAAAAAAAATGCTATATTTGAGTAAAATAAGTCCATTCATATATATTTCAAGAGATCCAAAATTATTGGACTAAAATGCCTTTTATTGGATTAAAATGCCCTTTATTGAAAAATAGTGGGAATTAGTGATTTTTCTCCCATCCAAATTTTTTCAGGAACCAATTTAAATGTTTTATGCCCAATTATAGTATTTAATGGTCAATTTGAAGTTAGGGTGACCTTAGATTATTTTTGGAATTTATTTGGGCATAAAGTGCATAAAGTTCAAAAAAGGGGCAAAATGGTCTTTTTGTCAAACCAAATGCATCCAAATTCCATATGAGCATTACACGGGAAGATTTCCATGAGGTAAGCATGAATAATTTTGGAAAGTAACTAATTAAATGGTGATAAGTGGCATGTGTTAAAGTATAAATATGAGAAGTTTTGTTAAAGGTGTTATTAATGGAAATGGTGGGTAAAAAATGTGATTAAGCAAAATTTTCATCTCCTTAAAAAGGGTGTGGTCAGCCATTGATGGAAAAAGGGAAGTAAAAGAGAGCAAAAGGAAAAGAGAGAGGTTTGTCTAGGCTACAGAGAAGTGATCTCAAAATTTTTTCTTGCTCTTTTAACGGTAATAAAGCATCCAACAAGATCCCATAACCATCCAAGCGAAGAGGAAGAAGAAATTGGGTTAATAAGCTTACTAGTATTGTTCAAAATTTGGATTTTTTGTTTTATAGTTTAGATTTGATTTTGATGGTGTGAATTGCACCCTTATGATGTGATGATATCAAGGTTTTATTGCATTGGAAGTGATTAGGAGAAGAAAATCAAGAAAACTAGTGTGTGGAACCAAGTGAGATCCATTGCCTAAATTGTTTCATTTTGCCATTTGATTATTTAAGATGAATGAATGACATTAGGAAGTTAGTTTAATGATGAAAGAATGGAAGAAAAACCATGGAAATGATTAGATGAAATTTTGGCCATGGCTAGGGTTTTTAATGTGATATGATCCAAAATTCTATTTTGATGTTTTATTACGTTTATAGTAAGATTTTGATGCTAATGAAGTAAAGAAATGAAAAAGAATTGATTTGGAATTGGTTTTGATTTTGGTTGAAATTCGACCAAGGGTGCATGATTATGTAAAAATTTGTTAATGAAATTTTATGGCTTAAATGTGCTTATTAAAATGTCATGGAAGTGAATTTGGATTGGTTTTAAATGTTAAAAATCAAATAGAATTAAATTGGAAAAGTTTAATGTAAAATATGTTAAGTTTAACCTTAAAGGCATTTTTGGTATAAAAGTATGGTTATGATGTAATGAGCATATGAATGTGATTAAGGATGGTCATTAAGTGTATTTGTGGTGTTGAAATTATTAAATGAAGTTTTATGTTATTATTTGAAAAAAAAATAGTATATGGAGTGTATGTGGAAAGTAATGAAGTTGAAATAGGTTATGGTGTATTTAGTTAGAAAACGTATTAAGGAGATTAATGTATTTGTATTAGGTTTTTGGATTAAAAAACGAAGCCAACTGAAGGATTTCAAAGTGGTGAAAAAGAAACTAGCAAGTCGTTAGTGCACTTTAAATTGATTTTGTGCAAATAGTTTTTATTTTATAATGAAATGAATATTTATGTTGAGTTTTATATGAATGATATATTACAAGTGAATATTGCTAGTATAAGTTTATGTTTTAGCAATATATGTGTAACATACCCCTCCAATAGAGCATATTCTCGAGTATATTAGAGGATATTTGAGGCTATACTCTACTGAAATGATATGTTAAAACAATTCAAAAAGATTTTTCCACTTTACACATAATATCATATAGCACAGAGACATTTTAAGCAACAAACTGCCAAAGTTCGACCTTACTTTCAAAAATACCTTCCATATTTAACCTGTGTAAACCACATAAAGAAAAGCTCAACTTTCTTTTAAATTGACTCAACAAAAAATATATATCAAAACATTTCATAAATCTTAGCATTATATTTAATACCAAAAACATACACCAAGTAGTAACCAACAGTTTTGCCAATCTTAACTATTCTAAATGGGGTTAATTTATCAAGAAAAACATTTACTGAACCATCCCTGTGCTTGACTTCCCAAGCTGAAGGTACTTCAAATGATGAAGCCACTAATGTGGCTTCGGGACGCTAAGGTTTCGTCGGTGCATTATGTTGTTGCTAGAACTGTCCTCTATGATATGACTTACGTGATACCATCTGAAAGGACCCATCCTAGAGTTCCCCTTCTGGAACCCAAGTGGAGGCCTCCCAAAGACCCCACAGTAGGCCTCTAATCAATATCTGACTTGACCAAAAGGTTCCCGCAAAGCCAAGCCGTTCAACTATTTAAAACCTTTTATACTTTAATAATTAAAAAGCGCGAAAAATAATGGGAACTTTTTTCATTTTATTGAAAATTTCAATAGCATAACGACTGCATTTTGACATTCCTATAAAATTTGAAAATGCTTCTATATTCACACCTTAAGTCGTCAAATTGTCTAAAACAGACTATTTCTTTCCATGGTGATATTCACAAAAATTCTTTGATTTTGTTTTTTTTTTGTTTATTTTTAAACTGCACATACTTCATCCATTTCTACACCTAGCTATATTGTCGATTTTAGAAACTATCACTTTCACCTGAACCATTTTGATCGTATTTGTGGTTATCTGAACTAGTTCAGCTCAACTAATTTTCTTTCATCTATCTTCTCCACATATTCCTATACTCTATGTAACTATATACTTCCAATCACTTACAACTTGATATTTATTCTAATCAACCACTCTATAAGGTCATAACATTTAAACATATCAAAATTCAGTCACCAATTACTCATATCACATAGAATAGTTCTAATCACCATATCACATTATCAATGATATCTAGATGTATTGCAATATTTTGATTCAATTAGAACATATCATATATACAAAAATGTGAATGCAAATGCACATGTTCTTTATTTCTTCTTTCTTTTTGTTGTGATTAAATATGCGGGGATCAAACAATTTTCTGTTGAATACTTATCTATATTATCGAGACGTCGAGGTAATAACTCATTGGAGTGTTCTGTGAGTTAACCTAGATCTTTCTCACTATGATTGATTTGTTTTTGGTTAAATTTCAGTTATTGAATTATTGCTTATATGATTGTTAAGCATTGTTGGTCTGAGGAGTTTAATACTCGGGACTGAATATGGAAGTGTTTTCAAATTGAATGTCAATTACTGATTATGTGATTATCCCTTAAACGCTTATTTGATCCAAATTGAATGTGAATTTTGAATAACTAGTTACACTAATGAAAGCAAATGATATGTAAAATGATTCATATAATCAGGGCCTAAGACTCTTAATGTGAAATCAGGGCTTAATGCTTGTAATTTGAGATCAGGGCTTAATGCTCGTAATGTGATCAAGGCTATAATGCTCCTTAAGCTGGCCAACAAAAAATTATTTGAAACCTGGTGCGTGAATAAATTATAATATCCTAGTTCAATAATTGTACTGTGCAATGTGTTGTATATGCATTTTATAAAGTATGCTCTATTTATGGTGTACTAGAGTAATTTAAGTGTTTTAAATGTATTATTGAGGTTATAACAGATATCACGAATAGACCAAAGAAGGTTCTAGACCACCAGAAATTTATTGAAAAATTTCAAAAACTCCGAAAAGCTACAAAATGAGTTCAAACAAGCTTTAAAAGTTGTGAAATGTGCTTTGGAGATTTAGGTGATACTTTTAAATGAAATCTAGACCATGTCGGTGACATTTAGTGATTTTTGAATTCAATCCGAAAATTCAATCGGGTAATCAAAAAGCTACCAAATAATTTTAAAATATGATGAAAAGTTCCAGAATTGGGATTGAAGTCCGTAAAACTGAAACAGGTCAAAACGGAGGTTGTTTGAATAGAATTCAGGTAATATGAAATTATTAGACTAAAATGCCCTTTTTAGAAAATAATGGGTATTGATGATTTTAAACTCATTCAAAATTTTTGAGTCACCTAATTACTAAGTATTGATCCTAATTAAAGTATCCCATGGTCAATTTGATGGCTTGCTTTATTCTCATGAAGATATAATCAAAAGATGCAATAATTTTATTGTTGAGAATGCTTTTTATAACAAGATGCATCTATTTCATGGTGATGAAAATGTTGGCGAATAATGGGAACTTAAGTATAACGAGGAGGTAAAATTATCGAACGATCACCCTAGAGATAATAATAAAGGTGAAAATATTAATCTAAAGAATTACTACTATTTCAAAAAGTATGGGCACATACATAAAATTTAAATACTTAAAGAAAAGCAAGCCAACCTACCTCAAAAGGAGGATGATGAAAATGAAAGCCTATTTTCTTACAAGCTTTTTGGCCAAAAGATCTCCTACTAATGTCTGGTATATTGAAAGAAATTGCAGTAATCACGTGACCTATTATATGACTTGCATAGAACAGTAACCAACCATATTACTTTGAGTGATGACATAGTATATGTAACACTTAAAATATATATACTATAAAGTAGAATTCTCTTGATTAAAGTTGCATTATCATTACATGTATGATAATAAATCAAAAAGTAGTTGGAATCACTGTATGAGCAGTTATATTCCTAGTTGTCTTTACTTATCAATTTGTATAGAGATTTTTATTTTAAGTGGAAGTGATAATTATAGTGAAAGTTACATTTACAGATGCCAAACTGAATTTAAATTTGTTGGGTGTGGCGTAATGTATGCTAAATAAGTATTATTTTTTAGGATTATATTTGCTTTATATTTAAAGACAAATATAGGGACTTGTTGGCTGAAGTACCAATGGGAAAAAATAAGCAAATTTTCTTGAAATATCACCTATATAATGCATGCTTTGAAAGAAAATTTTTTAGATGATAATTGGTTTTGACATCATATGTGTAGAGATTTAAATTTCATGATTCTAAGACATTTTTCATAATAAAATTTGGTTGATAGGCTACCTATAATTAAGCTTGTTGATGATGTTTGTGAGAGTTTTATAGCTGGAAGGCAATATCGTGACTCTTTCCCATCAAATGAGGTAAGAAGAGCTACAAAACTAATAGACCTTATTTATACCAATATATGTGGACCCATGACAATAGCTTCCCTCAATAGCAAAATGTAATTCATAACCTTTTTTGATAATTTTAGTACAATGATATGGGTCTATTTTAAGGAAAAGTTGTAGGCATTTGTCATCTTTAAAAAATTCAAATCTCATATTAAGATGCAAGGTAGAAACTCAATTAAGATTTTATGGACTAATCATATGGATGAATTTCTGTTAAAGGAGTTTAATAATTTTTATGAAGAATATGGAATCTATAGACAACTAAGAACCATTTTCACTTCTCAGCAAATCAAAGTTGCTAAAATAAAGAATTAACTTTTAGTAAATATGCAAAAAGAACATGTTGAAATCCTAAGATCTTTTAAATAATTTTTAGGTAGAAGTAATCCATATGACAATATATCTTCTTCATCGGTGTCCCACAACAATATTGAATTTGTAGACATTATTTTATAAACTAATTGATGTAAAACCACCTAGGACTAATCTAAAACCCACGAACAAGTTTGAACTAAACCTAAGAAAGCCAATTAAGATATATGAAAGAAATTGACCTGTTGACTATAAAGAATCAAAAAACACATTCATTTACTAATTGAATAATATAATGAAAGAATTATTTAATCAAATTTGGATAAAGAAAAAGGAAAAGAAGCTCTCGTAACTCTTAATAAATAATATTTCCAAAATTTCACACAAACTAAATAGGAAAATTCCTTAAATATAAAATAAAATTTAGGATTTTAGCGATATACACAATTTGAGATATGATTGTGTTCTAAGCTATGTTTTTTTATAGAAAATATAATGTCAATAGACATGGTCTACGATACATCCGTATTTAAGGTCAAAAATCTAATATGACACGTTTATAAATCAATGTAACTTTCGTTCTATATGTTAGAATTTAATGTAGAAATTAACACACAAACCTAAGATTAATTGAATTCAATCCATCTCAAAAATAAGAATGATTACGTATCATTTGAAGAACACGCAGCCATATTAAATCGATAAATCCGCTTGTTTATAAGCCTTAAATTCTTGATCTCTTTTTCTCCTTATCTAATTTAAGACACATAATTATTTCTTTAAATGATGGAAAAGAACAACGACATGAAGGAATTATGTAACTTTCTTTTATAGATAGGAGAAGAGGGCCAAGAATAGCCGTTCAAATAACGTTTTAAGAAAAAAGGTTTTTGAATGTGTTATTCTAATAACTGTTTTTTTTATTTAATATACCCACTCTATCAAAGGGTAAATATCCTTACAACAATTATTAATTATTTTAGGCATTCTTTTAATTGGCTAAACTTTTATAAGCTGGTAAAAAAAAATTAAAACACTAGGTTAGTGGGTCACCCACTTAATTTAACGTGGAAATAACACTATAATGCAATATGGACACAATCTGAGAAAATAATCATGTATTAGTTCATGTTCATATCCAAGTATTTTTTAATATTAGCTTGAATCATGTTAACCAATGTTTTATCTTCGTCTAGGTCTAACAATCCTTTTACATTAGTTTTTAATGTGCCCTTTAATACACGATTAACGTATATATCTTGAATTAATCCATTCAAATACTCTTCAAGTGTCTTAGTCCTAACTCTTATTTGTAACTGATCCATTAGACATAAGTAATGGATACCTTGAAACTTGATTATGTTACAATGAGTCTCTATTCTACCGTTCAGTGCCAATCTCTTGGGGTTAGTTTCTATCACCATACTCGGAGTTAGATTCCTCTTCGCAAGCAATTTGTAGACTACCATCGGTTTTTATGTTTCATCTACGCATGAATGTTGCTTTGCCTCTATCATCCGCTGATTAGAATGTCAGGTATGATTTCATTGTTCATCTATATTGTTCTCTAATTAGTTTCTTTATATTCAATCTTAGTCCCTTTGTCCTACCTGCATTTGGTTCTTGGTGTTAGTCATCGATGCATTTGGTGAGTTGATTATTGTTTGAGATGCCAAATTATTCTCCTGCCTTTAGCCTTTCATCTAATACCTAAAACAAGACAAATTTGTTTCTGCTCAAATTTTAGTAATGCTTATCTTCTTTTGGTCATTGTTGGTTAAATCTAGTAACCTGTTAGACGTCCTCATAAAGGTATTATAGAAGGCTTTAACTTTATGTTAGAGATGTCGGTGGTAGCTTTGGGTTTGCTTCAGGTCTGCACTGACTTGAGAATCTCAAGAATGAGATTCGTTCAAAGAACATCGAACTAGCCGTCGTTTCTGTGCAATCCCCTTCCGGAGTTGAAATTAGTGAAGATAGGATGATTGCTCTACGCAAACGTACTGAACTTGACTCCAAATTCCTGGATATCTTGGATTCACAACTTCAGCAATTCCTCAATAGGATGGGGCCTGTGTTTGCTGGATTAGCAACTGCATATTACGTGGAAGAGGGACGAAGGATAAAAATGTGTCAGAAAGAAGAAGTTCAATTATCTTGTGTTACATATTTTTGGTATTGATTCAAAGTTGTTGTATATGCTGAGTTACATAGGGATTTTACTGAAGCTTTGAGAGTTTACGAGTAGGCAAAGAGATGATCGGTACAACTAACTGGTTGCTAGTGATGGGAAACCGGGTCAGGATTCGATTCCGATCATAGCGAAATAATTATAAATTTTTTTCGCAATATTTGATTTCCCAAAAACTAAAGTCTTTTTAATTCTATAAAAAATTAACACAAATCATTATAAAGTGGAAACTTAATTTATACCTTATTCTGAAGCTTGATCTTTATCTTGTCGTATCCATCGAATTGTTCCTGAAACTGATCCGTTTCAATCACCGTAATCGCACAAATGCTCAGCCTGTAATGGTATCCATAGAATGAATTAAGAGAACTCTATAATTCTTAAAGAGAGAGGTAAGCAAGAAGTGCTAGCTATATAAAGTTTAAGCCTATTTATAATAAGTTTTGGATGTTTCAGTAATTTAATTAAAATTAAATTTTAATTTCAATTAAACTTTAATTAGAATTATTTTTAATCAAGAAGTGCTAGGTATAAAGAGTTTAAGCTTATTTATAATAAGTTTTGTATGTTTTAGTGATTTAATTGAAATTAAATTATAATTTTAATTAAACTTTAATTAGAATTAAAAATAATTCTAATTAAATATCAATTAGGCCCATATAAGATTCAATATTTCATATTGATCCTTATTTATTGAATATCTCATATTTAATTATAAAGTTTCTCAAACTTTACAATCAAGTCCAACTTGATTAAATTAACTTTATTCTCTTCAACTCATTCTATATGTGAGACTCATTAGGTTCCCAAATATGTTATGAATGATTATAAAATCTAATTTTAATTCATAATTAGAATTAGATAAATTAAAACTCCTTTTAATTTATCTTTAATTCTCTAATTAAACAATTTATAATCATAGATCAAGATTGACATCTAGAAACGCATCATGACCACCTAAATATTCAGGAATGTCAAAGTGGTTTTCACTAACCTTTACGTGCATAATTTTTCCATATAATTCAATCATTTCATTATACAATGTTCCGATTAAACATAGAGCATGAAATTAATGTCTACTCTATTTTGAGTCTAATTATATTAGTTCTCCGTCATTAACTATCGATTCATTTAATGATATTTGTAAACTATTTACAAAGCATCATTTCACCTTGACCAAGGATTTCCTGAATCAATACTAATCTAGAAGAACGAAACATTCTCCCTAATTATTTTAGGGTGATAAATCATATCTTGATCACTCAACTACCTCCATATAGTTCATGCTACATCCAATGACTACCGATTAAATGACCCTTGATTAAATAGACCATAAGTAGTATCAAAACATAGCAATCCCTATACAAGATAACTTTGATGACCTCAAGGCAAATGATCACTTATACAATCATCACAATCAGAATTCTATAGACAAACAAGTAATGTTTTAAATGGATTTCTCATATTAGGTCTGTTCAGTGAACTTGTTCTCTAAAAGCACCCACACATTTGTTTAAGTATCTTTATATTTTAGCCTATGAGATCGACTACTTCTTTCATAAGGAAAAACAAAACGTATGCTAGCCTTTTTACCTTCTAATAATATTCAATCTTAATAGAACAATGACTGAGAACATTTAGGGATAATACATAAATACAATATAAATCTCATAATTATAATCTCATTATAATTTCATTTGCAATGTACAATTATCTCATGGACTTTACCATATACATCTAAACATTGACAAGATAAAGAATGCCTTTAAATATTTTTTTACTAAACTACAACCAAAGTGACTGGCTATAGGGCATAAGCCAACAATCTCCTACTTGCACTAAACCAATCATTTAAGTATCTCATACCGTATCACCGTATGACGATTATTCTACTACTGGAACAGTGGCTTAATGAGAGAATTCTATAAGATTCTCTATAGTGAGCACTTACTTAAATCTTACAACTCTCTTCTTAATTATCATCATAATTAAAAAAATTTGTCTAAACACATTCTTGAATTTTTGATGAGACATTAGCACCTTATCCATGCCCAATGGCTCTAATGTTCTATAATACATTACTATCTTGGATAATGCAAAGATACTATATTAAGTTCACTAAAAAACTTGTTGATCCAATTAATCATTTCCACTAAATAAAAAATGTATTATGACTCATTTAACAACCATTGCTACATTGGAACCTTTCCAATCCTAAATGATATTTTTCATAATGCAAAGAAACTATATTAAGTTCACTAAAGAACTTGTTGATCCAATTAATCATTTCCACTAAATGAAAAATGTATTATGACTCATTTAACAACCACTGCTACATTAGAACCTTTCCAATCCTAAATGATATTGTTATAAGTAAATAAACCTTAATTATGATTTACTTCTAAAGTTATATCCTTATCATCTTGAACTCAAATATCAACTCACATATAGAGTAATGGATATCTTTAATATTTCATAAGTATCTGATATCTCAAATACTAAATATCTTTAGGACATTATCTATATACTTGGACTTAGTATAAGTTAACAACATCTAATCTATCTCTATAGATCTGATACCTAGAATTAAGTTGTTACTTTTTCATATCCAACAAGAGTTGTTCTTGGACAATTGTGTGTTCAATAATTGAAAGTTAGAATTGTTGTTCTCTGTGAACAATATGTCTCTATATACTCCCATTGAAGAGGACAACTATACTCCCACTGACCTTCTTGCAAACATGATATATTCAAAATCATCTTCAAAGCAAACTCTTTGAATTCATCATGAAAGTATGTCTCATAGCCTTTTAACTATACATCAACTGTATCATTAAAGGCATTAGTTCTAATTAGATGCAATGTCATGAGATTTGAACATTTCAAATTTCATCTTACTCTCACTACTTATCTTGCGAACCATTCTCCTATAAGTATACGTTGAAACAAACAATTTGTACAGCATATTTGTAAGAATCTATCCAACTTTTAGATACTGATAACCTTTTATTACCTATTTTAATTCTAAACTTAATGGATAATATATGCTTCAACTAAGCATCACATCCCTGAATCATTAACTTTGATTCTTTCAAAGACTTAGTGTTTCATATCTAATATGACATCTTGCTAATTGATCCATTGGGAAATATAAAAGGTAAGTCATTGCACTAGGCATCGCTATAGAAGAAATAATATTGCATCCTACAATATCTCATATTGTATTTTCCTCCTTTCATAAATCCATACTCTTATGAATTTAGTTGTGAAATTATTCACCAAAGAATCTCATTTCTTATAGATAATCGAAAATTTAAAACTCACTATAATGATCTCATTGAAGTGCTTAAGCATTCTCAATGCTTAATTTCTACTCAGATTAAAAAAATTTGAACTTTTCAAAATTTTAAATCAACATTTCATTTAATACATAAGACTATATCATATAAAGTCATTAGTAATATAATGAAATATAATATTATCCTTTTATGAAATGTTATTCCCTCCAATACATCACATGTATAAGATTTAACAATTCAATACCATCATCATCCTTTCATCAAAGGTTGATTTGGTCATTCTTCAACTTTACAAGTTTCACAAGTTTCATACGATTCATAATCAAAAGGATATATATATATCCTATTCTGTAACTTTATGATTCTCGTTGTGTTGATTTAACCAATTTGGCATAAAAGGATAATCTAGGTTATCTATCTTTTCATTCTTGCTACGTTAAGCAAAAGTTTCATTTTATCCAACATATAAAGATTATTTGTATAAAATTGGATCAACGACTTTTACTTAAAAATCTATGTCTAATCATGCATTGAACATAACAATAATGTTGAATCTAAATTTAGTATCTTACACTCGAAAGCATGAATTAAAAATATATATGATCTCTATCATATCTCATATAGGCAAGAAAAGTCATGCAACCATTTTTCTTCTTATGAGAACTATTATCATACTCTAGCAAAGCCTTTGATTGTAGTCATCAATCACGCTTTAAGTTGGCTAAATTAAATGCAACAATTCCAATAAGGTCCTATATCTTTCTGCACTACTCAATGCAACCTCTTGCATCTTGCTATCATAATGCTGACATCTTATATGTTGTCTTCAAAGTTTATGAGAGATTAGTCAACTCAAAATGTCAATACATTTTATCATCTATATGATTTTGACATATCTCTAAAACTTTGCCACCGAATCCTCAACAGGGATTATAGCATAATAACATAATGGACACACAATTTTCTATCTAACTTTTGAGAACTCTTCTCAAACATATCCTATGTCCAAGAACTTTGGTTCACTAACTTAATATCAACTATAATAAATAAGGTAAATTCCACTAAGAACAAAATATGAATGTAAGAGGAACAAGTAATCAATTATATATCATGACTACCAAATTAGATTAGGACTTTAATCATGCATTTGGTTACTCCCACTATTTTATTCGAAATAATAGCCCTCACTATTATTCGGAAAGATTACTCTAATCTCTATAGTGGGCTAGGATCCCATTCAAATATAGTTCACCTTGAGTTTGCTCAATAAACCAAATAGACTTAAATTAAGTAGATAACAACTTTATCAATCACATCTTATGTGACTCCTAGATCCATTAGGTAACAAATCTTGTAAAAATATATCTTATATATTGTTCCTAACCTTGCCTCTAAATTCACGTGATCATGAATTTGCTCATCCAAATCACACAAATTTAGTTAAGTAGAACCCACTATTATAAAATTAAATGTGTTCAGGTTAAAGCGACCTTGAGTTTGCTCAACAAGCTTACAATAAACAAAACTCTGATTTATTCTTATAATAATAGAAGGCAACAATCACGTTCTTAACGTTTATTTAATATTTTAACGAGGGATTTTAATTTCATTTGTCTCATCAATCACAAAATTGCATGTAAAATATCACATATATAAAACATACAATCTATATATATATATATCAACCATATAAATAAAGTATGCAATTTATGCACTCATAATCAAATTATATGCATAAAATATCAAGCTTTGTTTGGTTCTAGTTATTGATCTTCATCATCTAAAATATCATTTGCAACTTCTTCAAAAAATTAAATTAGATTAAAACCATTGATTCCTAAATAAATTAAATTTCTATTTCTATTCCAAATAGAAATTTAATTTGATTTGAAAACGATTTTCAAATCCAATAGGAAACTATTTTCAAATTATCTTGATTCCTTTAAAAAAATAATTGAAAACAATTTCCAATAAATTATTCTTCTTATTTATTATAATTTAGAAAAACTTCTTTTTCAAAATTATATAAGTAACCCTATCTAATCTGATTAGAAAGAATTTCTAATCTAATTAGCAGACTATTTCTAATCTCATTAGAAATTATTTTTCCTTAATTAGAAAACTATTTTTAAAATTAAAAAAACTACTTTCAAAATTAAATAAAACACTTTTAAATTTAATTAAGAAATTTTTTATATTATTTATTTAGAGATTGATTTCTCAATAAATTAGAAAACCTTTCTTTAATAAATTAGAAAACTATTTTCAAAAATATTAAAGAAAGCCCCTTTTCTTGATAAATAAATGAAAACACTTTTCAAATTTTAATCAAGATAATATCCTTTCTAATAAATCAAGAAATTTATTATTTACAAATAAAGAAACAATTTCTAAATAAATTGAATAATAATTCTCTAACAAATAAAATCATAAATTTAATTTATTTCAATATGAAACATCTTTCATAATTATTTAAGGAAACAATTTTCTTAATTTTAAGGAGTCTAATTAATTAATTTCAATCTAATTGACAATAATTAATTCTAATTTTGGAAACTATTTTTTCAAAATTAATTAGGAATCAATATAATTATTAATCTTAATCCTATTAAGAAAAATAATTACTTTAATTTTAGAATTGAATTTTTAAAAAAATCAAAATTTAATAAAAAATATTTTGGTTATGGGCTACTTTAGAACCAAATAACACCTAATTTAAAAACCAAACATACCTAAAACAAGGTTTGCGATACCTTATTCCAACATCCAAACAACCCTTATTCTAATACTAGAATGGACTTATCCTTGTGTCCAAACAAGCTTCTTCATCTTTATGTTTTTAGAAAACCCTAAATTTATAAGAAGGTTACCCCACTTGCAGCTTGCCACCGCTGGGCAACCACCACCAACCTTTGCGTCGCCGTAACTGTTCACCGCTGGCCAGTGTGAGTGTCTCAAGCATCCAGCGTATTTGCATCTTCCACGTTTTCCTCCTTCCACAAGCATTGTTGTCGCTGAAGCCACGCCATCTCATGGCGAAAATAAGGAGGCAGTGACCCTTTGCCTATGTGGTCGCCATCTCACCTTCATCTGGATGTTGTGCCTGGGTCTGTCCAATGTTGCATTGCTCTCCACCTTTATAGGAAACTGTCGCCAGCCTCTATACGACACAAACCATAACACCCAACAGACACCAGACACAAAACAACCAAAAATTGCAACACAAACGCAAACCGCCAAACAATCCTTACTCCGATAGTCAAAAAACCAATGTTTTCCCCATATCTAGTTTTTGACATCGCCATCGATTAGTCTCAGGCATTACCATTGTGCGACGCAACAAATAAAAAACGAAAAACACAACACTAATGTTTATTCTATGTTTTCCTTATTAAAAACTTTTATTCAGTAATCGCAAGAACAAAATAATGTTAGTTATGAGTTTCTCAAACCCAGACATAAACAATAAGAGGAAAACGTCAAGACAATCTTGGTATTTCAGATTCTAGTTTCGAGTGTTTTAGAATTCTAATCTAAACTTTTCAGATTTCTGGGTTTAGGGTTCATACTGTATTAATCTGAAACACCTTTCATATTTTGGTTGCAAACCTTTTGCAATTCAATTCTAAAATTATAACCAATAACAATCAAACAATTTAATCAAATTATTGGGAAAACACGTCAGGATCCGATCCCGATCTCAACGGAATAATTGCTAAACTTTTTTGCAATCTTTAATTTCCCAAAAAACAAGATCTCTTTAATTCTATAAAATGATTAACACAAATCATTATAAAGCGGAAACTTAATTCATACCTTATTCCGAAACTTGATCTTTATCTTGTCGTATCCCTCGAACTGTTCCCGAAATCAATCTATTTCAACCACTGTAGCTACACAAATATCCAGCCTCTAACACTATCCACAGAATGAGCTGAGAGAACGCTATAACTTTCACAAAAATGGTTAAGCAAGAAGTGTTAGCTCTATAGAGCTTAAGTTTATTTATAGTAAGCTTTGAACGTTTTAGTAATTTAATTGAAATTAAATTCTAATTTCAATTAAACTTTAATTAGAATTACAAATAA
>JANQBM010000220.1:11684381-11696495 GCA_025594535.1 Erythroxylum domingense | reverse complement strand
ATTAGATAAATTAAAACTCCTTTTAATTTATCTTTAATTCTCTAATTAAACAATTTATAATCATAGATCAAGATTGGTGTTTAGCAACGCATCATGACTACCTAAATATTTAGGAATGTTAAAGTAATTTTGACTAACCTTTCTATGTATAATTTTTTCATATAATTAAATCCTTTCATCATGCAATGTTTCGATTAGACATAGGGCATGAAATTAATGTCTACTATATTTTGAGTCTAATCATATTGGTTCTTCGTCATTAGTTATCGATTCAATTAATGACATTTGTAATCTATTTACAAAGTATCATTTCACCTTGGTTAAGGATTTCTTGAATCAATACTAATCAAGAACAACTAAACATTCTCCCTAATTATTTTAGGGTGACAAATCCTATCTTGATCACGTAACTACCTCCATATAGTTCATGCTACATCCAATGACCAGCGATTAAACGACCCATGATTAAATAAATCATAAGTAATATCAAAACATAAGATAACTTTGATGACCTCAAGTCAAAAGATCACTTATACAATCATCACAATAAGAATTCAATAGACATACAAGTAATGTTTTAAATAGATTTCTCATATCAGGTCTGTTCAGTGAACTTATTCTCTAACAAGCACCTACATGTTTGTTTAAGTATCTCTATACTTTAGTCTATGAGATCGACTACTTCCTTCATAAGAAAAACAAAATGTATGCTAGCCTTTTTACGTTCTATTAATGTCCAATCTTAATAGAACAATGACTAAAAATATTTAAGAATAATACATAAATGCAATATGAATCTCATAATTATAATCTCATTATAATTTTATTTGCAATGTACAATTATCCCATGGACTTTACCATATACGTCTAAACATGTACAAGATAAAGAATGTCTTTAAATACTTTGTCACTAAACTACAACTAAAGCGATTGGCTGTAGAGCATAAACCAACAGTTAGGTACTCAACATTTGGTTGAGATAAAAGCTATTGTAAAGCGTTCACATTTTATGATTTCAACTTTGTTATTACAAGGTGGAAAGAATGGGTAAGGCAAATTAAGCGTTGTTCATTTACTTAAAGTCAAGGAGCTTTTACATGATAATGGCTCCGTGTTGTCGATGGATGATCTCACTTTTAGCACCCTGCAAATTGTTTTCCAGTGGCTTGATCACTTGGATTTAGCTCTTAGCTACTAAACACTTTAGAACTCATGATGGTGCTCTTCAACTGTTCTACTCAAGAATGTTCATTTTATGAAGCAACAACAAATAACCATCAAAATGTAAAAAATGGTTGAAGAAGAAAGGTTTCTACTATGGGCAATACATAGCATCCAATTACGGGTGCTTTATGACAATGAAAAGGGGATTAATACTTCTAGTTCACAAACATTGTCTTCTTTATTGCAATTTTTATGAATGTGCTTCCTTGTTTTTTTTAATGGTAATAAGAAGTTGAATCAAAAAAGGAAAAAGAATCTCTTGTAATAACTGTCGTAGTATACAAACTTGCACTGTAAGTTCATGAAAAGTAGAATGTGAGCAAGGTTTTTCAACTATTTAAGCTGAATAATGCTTCTTTGCTTAATTTAGATATGTAAGGATTAGGGGAATTGGTTCAATGGAAGTGAAAAGGCACCTGATTGCATGCAGAACTTAAAGATATTATTTTTGACCAATAATCATGAAATAATAAAAGTGGAGTTTTCTGTTTGGATTTGGAACCTTATAACCTTTCTAAGGGTTATCAACACTTTGAGGAGCCTCCTGAAAGCTTTTGGTTTTATTCATTTAAGTCTTCTACTTGCTTTTTATTAAAAACAATTAGAGAATCAGTGTTGTGTTAAAAACTGTACCATCTTAATATTGTGACTTAAGCTCTTTTGTTTAATTTTATTTCTTAGTTTTTAGTTAGGATTTACTCTTGATATTTGAATTTCAAAAGTTTTGAATTTGACAGTTGTCTTCTAAATAGTACATGCTTATCCTTACTTACACATTCATAACAAGGAGTTTCTATGGGGTATGTACTACTTCTCATTCATATTCTAGGATCTATTGCATTTCTACTATACAATTAGACATTGTTTGCCTCATTATTGTCCATTCTAAATATGTGATCATAATTGAAAACAAACTAGCTTAATTGTGCATACTTTCAAGCACTCTACCAATCTTGAAGTTGCTTTCATGATTCTCATGACTTATCTTTCCTATATGATGGCTGAGATATTAAGTTGCTCTTATTGAGATGGAAAAGCCTAGTTAGTTTTTTTGTAATCTCAGCATTTATAATTTATAAACTGGTATTTATATTTGTTATTTTGTCTATAAGAATTGTTAAGGTTGTATTAAAATCTTATATATGAAGAATATTATTTTTATTTGTATAATTCAATGATATTTTACTTTTTATATGAAAATTTTCATATTATCAATTTTATCATTTTTTATAATAAATTAACAAAAAATCTGAATATTATATACAAAAATATGGATTAAAATTGTCATAAATAATCATAATTAACATGGTATAATATTTCATTAAAATTTATATTAAAAATTTTACTATATTTTACAAAACACAGCTAACAAAATTTGGCTACATTTTTAAAAATGTAGTGTAGCTAAAAAGCTTTACTTATGTTTTTGAAAATATAGCCAAATGTAAAATATTTAGCTACATTTTTGGAAATATAGCTAAAAAATTTTGACTATGTTTTCAAAACGTAGATAATAATTTTTAACTATGAAAATTAAGCGTATCTAAAAGGTATTGGCGATGATTTCAAACATGCCGCTAATAATTTTTTTGCTACGAAAATAAAACGTAGAAAAAAAACTATTAGCAACAATTAGCGAAAAACGTCGCCTATCATTTTTAGCTAAAGAGATTTGATGAAGTTTTTGGCGATGAAGTTTTTGGCAATGAATATAAATCAGACGATTTTTTTCATAGCAAAACATGGTTTCTGTTGTAGTGATTATAGGTGCTAAAGTTATCTCTTGGAAGTTAAAAGAAGCAAACTTCTATTGTCTTGTTTTCTTTAGAAGTTGAATGTATGGTTGGTGCTACAACAACTTGTCAAGTACTCTGGTTGTGAAGGATTTTAGATGATGTAAAGAAAAAACAAGTGAAGGCAACTACCATCTTTTATAATAATTAACTAACTGCAATAGCTAAAAATCAAGTCTATTATAATAGGACAAGACTGCACAAGACATCATTATAAAGTATTGCAATATCAAATGATCTAACAATTGATTTATTCACCAAGCCACTTCCTTTAAATAAATTCATGTACGTAACAGAGTAGTTGTAGAAATTGCTTAATTCATTCTCTTAATTTTCTACTCTTTACTGAATAATCAAGTCTTTAATTTAGTTAAAGATTGTTATCTTTTACTTTTATGATAATAATATTGCTTTTGTTTTGAAGTATTGATACGTGGGAATCAGGTTGTCATAATGTGTTTTTTTTATTTTTTTGTATTCCTACTTTGGAATATTTAAAGATTGCTTCAATAAATAAAAGAATTATCTTAATCGTTATATTTTTGTTGCTTTTCAATTGTTTGATAAAAGTGTTAAGTAAGTTTTCTTTTTCATAATTTATAATTTCAATAAAATTAACAAAAAGTTACATAACAGATCAGTATTTAAAAAAATTATAAAACCATACTATTGGTTCTCAATTGATAGTAATATCCTTGTTCATTGCTCCAATCTGCTTACGAAAATATTGATTAACATACATATATGTATGAAGATCAACAATATATATCAAACTACACTCATTCAAACCCTTCTTTTGCTGTCTATATGTATGAACATTAACTATCAAAGGCAGTCCCACAGCCCGAACACCTGTCTCATAAGATATCATATTTCTCATCGTCTTCAAGTTTTCTTTAACACCAATATTACAGTGGGAATTGTATCCTATGCCATGAAAGAATTTGTAATCAAAACCTTTTATTTATTCCAACTCGCATCAAATTAAGAAGCCTTTTGGCATTTACTTGCAAAAATGGGTTAAGTGACAAACGCATCTCATCCACTAATAAAAAGTTATTATCTTAATATAGTAAAACTCTATCCTCTGCGCACGAGTACTCTTTCCACCAAGACAGTCTCTGTGCACGTATATATCTCTCTGATCTCCTTTTTCAACACAAGTACATTTCCCAAGTTAACTCAATTATTGGTTCTTCAGTCTTGTTTTTCAATTTCTTTGGAGCCTTACCTCCCGAACCCCTCTAATGGCCGTCCATGTACCTAAAATTTAGTTGATAAGCATATACTTTCAAGCTATTGACAAGCAAAAAGTAATAAGATTTGAAACTGAGGCCAACCATTCATTGTCATCTCAACTTGAGAGCGATACATACATATGCACGTACAGAAGTGGAATACTAACAATCAAATATTGGTAGTCCAGCCATGCATTTACACGTGTTATTGGTGTGAAAACCCTTCTCTAGGGATGAAAAACACTGTTTTCTCAGAATGCGTGTGTATCACTTTCCAGTCCGAATACAGTGTTCTTGACTGCTTGAGAAAGCTATTCAATACGACCACTGTAGTTTCCTACCAGTTATACCGAGTTTAGTTATGTATGGTAGCTTAGAATATATTTTGTCCAGTCAACCACGTTTCTTGAAGCACCTAAGAAAAATAAAGGAATCAATCCCTTTAAGTAACCCCTTCAGCTCCCTTACAAAGGACTTCATCCATACTGTATGCGTTTAAGTTTGTCTTCTTTAGCTTCCCACAGTATTTTACAGCTAATATATAAGAAATCATCATTATCCCCTGCAAAATAGTAACCTTAGATGTTTCTAAAGACCAAAATATGATTATGATTTAGCAATGTCATCATCAATTTATATTTGGAGTTATAAATAAATTGTGAACCAAGACAAATTATGTGTAGAAACTATCATGTTATAACTTGTGATTATTATAACTTTACAATCTTATTTTATCAAGTCCGTAATCTTAATTTCACTTATATATATATATATATATATATATATATTGTCTTCCACCAATGAGACTTGAAGTGATATTTCCCTCCACTTGATTTCACTATCATTGACAAAAGATTAAATATTCGTTTCTTTTCACATGTGAAAGTACAAGGCGTAATGGAAGTGGAGATTCTTTTTATTTTGTTTTCCCAGATAATAAGTTTATATGAAACTTTTACTAGTCAAACTTTATTAGTTTAGCAAAAAATATTAGAAGTACATGAGAAAGAAACTATTCCCTGATTTCGTAAGTAATCCAAGAGCTGCTCATTAGACATTAGAAACCCATGAAATAAAAGTTAATTCAGGTGTCTTAAATGTTCTTAATCATACAGCTGTCGGGATATGAAGGAATTGGAGTAACTTTGTACTTGCATGAGGATGGTCCTTGTTATATGCTATTTCTTTCTTGATTTGATGGTTGAAAGAAAATCCCATTGAATGTTCCAACTTAAGTCTTTCTTTATTGGTTGTCTTGTCCTACATCATGTTAGGACCCACATGCACAGCCCCTTCTTTCAGATTAATCACACCTTATTGCACGCACAGGCACAGCGACTAGATCACCAACAAAATTCCCTCAATTTGCATATAAAAGCAAAGGACATGGTTGAGATTTGAGACGTTCTTGTTGAGGTTCAGATATATTCTAATTCTCTAGGGTGTAGATAGACCTAGAGGCCTATATATAAAACCCTCTTTTCTCTAGTGTTTTCAGTTTTAACTCCCACTCAAAATTACTTGACAAGATCGGACCGTTACCATCCCTTGTCTCAAATAGTTACCATGAGAGCACCTGTGTCCTGTTTTACAAGGAGGATGTGTAATTCTACTGAAGAAGAAACTGAGTTGCGAAGAGGTCCTTGGACTCTCGAAGAAGACACTTTACTCACTCACTACATTGCTCGTCATGGAGAGGGTCGTTGGAATATGTTAGCTAAATGTGCAGGTAATGACTTGAAAAACCACAATTTCCATACTCATAATCAGCTGAAAGTTTCGTTTATGTGTGGCTTTCTGAATTTTTCAGGACTGAAAAGAACTGGAAAGAGTTGCAGATTGAGATGGTTGAATTACTTGAAACCTGACATTAAGCGTGGAAACCTCACTCCTCAAGAACAACTCTTAATTCTTGAACTGCATTCCAAGTGGGGTAACAGGTAACTAAGGCCTTATATATCTTCTTAAACTTTAGAAAGTCTCGCAAGTAATTTGTCGGTCTTATGATATTCAATAAATTCAGGTGGTCAAAAATTGCACAACATCTTCCTGGAAGAACAGACAACGAGATCAAGAATTATTGGAGAACAAGAGTTCAGAAACAAGCACGTCAACTCAACATTGAGTCAAATAGCAAGAGGTTTGTTGATGCTGTCAGGCGTTTCTGGATGCCAAGATTGATTCAGAAAGTTGAACAACAAACTTCTCATTCCCCTTCTTCCTCTTGTTTAACAACCCTGAATTCACAAAGCCAATCAGTTACTTCTCCATCAATCCATTCAACAGTTCCTTCTTTTTCAAACTCATCAAATATTCCCCAAAGCACATTCGGTCACTATCCAAGTCTTGAAAGTGAAAGTGAAATTTTAAGCTCAAACACCAATCCTGGTGATGTAATTCTGACAAATCATTCCATGGCAACGTCGGACTCGCAGAAGCCTCATGACATTCTCGAGAATTACCACATGAACCTGTTTGGAACTGCTGACGTCTTCTGCAATAACTCAATTCTAGGTGACAGTTCTTACATGGGAGATAAAGATTTTTACATGGACGGGATCAATGTAGGTTGTCTGACAGAAACTGGTACAAGTTTTGAGAACTCAACATTGGATTGCCAGATGGGTGAATTCAACTGGGCACCAGATGACTTGTCGGATACTTTGTGGAACATGGATGATATATGGCAGTTCAGGGACTTCTAGCTGTGGTCCATCGACAGATCATTTATTGACGACCGCAGACATAATTCTAAACCTCTAATTGGATCAACAGTTGGAAAACTAGCATAAAGCATAATCACCACTGTGATTTTAATTAACGCATTATTGTTATGGTATTTTGAGTTTTCTTTGTTGGTAAAAGAGCATGATAATTAGCACATAGTTTAGTTGATTAACAGTCGGAAGTACTTTATGGTGATAATGACCATCTATCCACTTTTTCTTTGCATTTCTTTTCGTCATCCTTTTAGTGAAAAGAAGAAAAGACCGCAAAGGTGGTGATCAAAATCAATTTGAGGGGAAAAAAAAAAAAAGGGAGAAGAAGTGACTACACATAGAAGTAGAGAGAGAGAGTTGGAGTGACTACACATAGAAGTAAAGAGAAAGAGAGAGTATTTAGTTAAGACGAAGGTAGATTTTGGACTTTGGAGGGTGGGTATCTGCAACAATGTTAACCAGTAGGACATGACATCATTGATCAGTTTTCGAAATTAATAACCAACTATAAAAAAACGTATATAGGTGTAAAAGTAAAAGTTTTGTCTTTTCTGAAAGTAACTAAAATTGATATGCTAGACTGATAGTTCTTCCGCAGCATTCTTAGCTACAGATCTGTGGAGGTGCGGCAAGTCAATAGGTTCCCAAATGGTAAAAATATTTAACCATGCATTGACCGTACGAGTTCACCGTTAGCTTGCATGTTCAAATTTATCTTGACATTTACAGGATACTTAAATTCCAATTAATTTCACGTGGAATGTTACTCTTTAGAGGCTCACGTTCCGTATTAGAATTGTTTGTAATCAATAAAGACTTAGTAAGCAAACCTCTACAACATTGTTCTATTTAATTTAATTTATATATAAAAATTTAACCACATAATAATTATTCAGAATTTGATATTAGATTTCCTACAAAATAATTTGATGGCAATCAGTATGATCAATCCCGCTTTAATTTTCCAGGTCTGCTTTGATTTATAGAAAATTGATAGGCGTGCTCTCGACTTACTATTTTAAGGTATATATGATTAATCTAAGACTATATCTCCAAATTGAACAAAGATTATAGGAACTTTTGAGCTATGAAAGTTGACATATAATTACCAGATAAAACTGATCTTAGATGCATGGTTTAATACGAAACATATATAGTCCACCCACTGTCACTATAAATAAATAAATTTGTGTTAAATCGAGGCTTGGTTAGCTGAGAACATTGAAGAAAGAAAAAACGAATTAGAGAGAAAGAGAAATAATGAAGAATGGTTATTACATTAACTCTCACGATGTTTACAAAGAGTTCTAGAAAAAAAATGCAACCTGTTATCTAAATATAAAAGACCTCTTATACACAGTTGTACAAGTAATAAGAGACATAAAATAAGAATAACAAAGTCACTACGTATTTTACATCCTCCCTCAAGTTAGAGCCTATGTAAGACCCAACTTGGCAGAAAGAAACTAATGTTGCACTTGACCTAAGGCCTTGGTCATAATGTCAGCGAACTGTAAATTTAAAGGGATGTAAGCTATCTGTAAGAAGCCCTTTTGCACTTTATCTCGTGTGAAGTGAGAATTAATATCTAGATGCTTTGTTCTCTCATGATAATAAGGATTTGCTGCAATCTGTTTTGCAACTTTATTGTCACAAAAAAGAGTCACTGGTAGCTGTATAGGAATATGAAAATCTTGAAGAAGGTAACTGAGCCATAAAAGTTCACATGTGGTAGCACTCATGCTTCAATATTCAATCTTAGTAGATGATCTTAAGACTGTATTCTGCTTTTTAGTTTTTCAAGAAACAAGGGATTGACAAAGGAAAATACAATATTCTGTTAAAGATCTCTGTGTCATCAAACAAGAGGCCTAATCATCATTTTAAAAACCAATTAGTTTGAAGTGTTATTGAATAGGATAAAATAAACCCTTGGAAATAGTCCCTTTAAGGTATCGTAAAACATGAATAATAGCCCACATATGAGTTTCTTTAGGGGCAGAAACAAACTGACTTAAGTGCTGGATAACATAAGAGATATCTAGCCTGGTCATGGTCAAATAGAGTAATCGACCAATGAGTCTACGATAAACTTTTGCACTCAAAAGAGGCTAACCTGTGTCAAGGGAAAGTTTCAGATTTTGAGGAAGTGGAAATAAGGCGAGCTTGGTAGTAGTGAGGCCTGCATTAGTGAGGATATCCATCATATACTTTTTCTGGTTCAAAAGTGTACCAGAAGTTGTCCTGCATATCTCTATACCCAGGAAGTGTTTGGCCAAACCTAGCTCCTTTATAATAAATTGCTTATATAGGGTAGCTTTAGTTTTTTGTATTTCAACATCATAATTTCCAATGAGTAAAACATCATCTACATACACCAATGTCGTAGTAAAAGTATCACCCTCTACCTTGACAAATAATAAGTAATCATGTTTTGATTGAACATATCCAAGACTAATAAGAAACTTGGTGAACTCGTGATTCCATTGTTTAGATGCTTGCTTGAGTCCATATAAGGACCTTTTCAGTTTGCAAACTTATCCTGGAAGAGCTTTTGTATACCCATATAGATATCTTCTTCAATATATCCATGGAGAAAGACATTATTGATGTTTGATTAATGTAAAGGCCAGCCTTTTACAATAGCTAAAGCGATTAACACTCTTACAGTTGATAGATTGGCTACAGGAGAAAAAGTGTGCTTGTAATGTTTGCCTTCCTTTTAATCAAAACCCCTTATATCTAACCTAGCCTTTAATCTCTCTACAGTATCATTTGGGTCGTACTTAGTTTTTTACACCTATTTTGATGAGATGGCCTTATGACCTGGTGGCAAAGTAGTCAAGTCCCAAGTATCATTTTTCTCAAAAACTTCCAACTCCTTATTCATTGTCTCAACCCACTACTTATCCTCGTTAGTTTGTGAATAACATGTAGGTTCATGAATAGTAAACATATTGGCTAAGGATGCAAGATATTCAGTAGGAAAATGTGCCAGATCAGGAGATGTAAACAAAGGATAAGGTACTGTGTGCTTAGGTTTTGTGGTGATTGTGCTATTGGAATATGAGTTCTGTTGAACATTTAGGACAAAATCCTTCATCCATAAAGGTTCAATCCATGTCTGTTGGGACTTCCTAAGAGTAGGAGCAGTAGGGGTATTAGGTAAAGTAGAAGAAACATGAGGTATATAGGTGTAGAAGAAGTATTTGTGGGCGTAACAGTAGTTGGATCATTGTTAGGTGTTTCAATAGGCTGAGGAATATAAGAGACATCATCTTCTATAGGTGTATCAGGAATTGAAACAAATGGAAAAATCTCTACAACAGGCTGCTCAAAATGGAAGGAAGGAAAAGAGGATACATCCTTCTTGAAAGAAAAATGTCTCCCTTAAAAATGACATCCTTACTGTGAAATATTTATTTAGTGTGAAGATAAAAAAGTTTATATCCTTTTTGGCCCAGGGGTAGCCAAGGGGAACACATTTTCTTCCTCTTGGTGTAAATTTTTCACGGTTTAGATTAGTAACACCTGTATAGCACAAGCATCCAATAGTTTTAAGATTCTCATAAGTAGGTGGGGTACCATATAAAAGTTTAAATGGTGTTTTCCAATAAAGTTGTGGCAATGGCATTTTGTTTATGCGATAAGTGGCAACAAGTATACTATCACCCCAGAAAGTCTTTGGAAGATTTGCATGAATTTTTCTAACTCTAGTTGTATCAAGCAAGTGCCTATATTTCCTCTCAACTACCCCATTCTATTGGGGTGTATAAGTCAGGGATTTTTGGTGAATGATGACCTAATCTTGCATATATTTCAGACATTCTGTCTTGACAATTTCAGAACCATTGTCTGATCTTACAAGCTTGGTTGATGGTATAATGGTTTTGTATGTATGTGATAAAGGCAACGAAGGTAGGGCAAACTAGTTGTTATTGCGCAAAAGATAGGTCTAAGTAGCTCTAGTTTTGTCATCAACTATGGTTAGGAAATAACGTTTACCATTAAGAGCGGGTGTTCTATAGGACCCCCACAAGTTAACATGTATCAATTCAAAAGGATGAGTAGAAGATATAGTGTTTCTAGGAAATGACAATCTATGATGTTTAGCAACAGCACAAGTATCATAGAAAAATTCACTTGTATAAAAATGTTTACAAGCAAAGATATGTGACATTTTTGATAAAGAGATATCACCTAATCTAGCATGAAAAGTAAGTAAATTTGTTGCAATAGAAGAAACACTATGTAGTTTTTCTACAAAAAATAAATTGTTCTTAGAGATTGTTTCAAAAGAATTAGTAGCTTTCTTCAGTGGAAAAGCCTTGTATTTGTAGAGTCCATTAGAACCTTGCCAACAACAACAATTTTTTTAGATGTAGGTTCTTGAAAAGGACAATGAGTGGGATAAAAATTGGTAACAAGATTCTGAAATTTAATCAACTTTCCAACTGAAAGAAGATTATATTTAAAGTCTGGCACATATAAAACATTTTCTAAAGTCAATAAAGGAGTTAATCTAATTTGTCCTATAATGCTAACAGATTTTGTGTTACCATTAGGAAGGGTTATAAGAATAGGCTTGGTAAGGGTCTTTGTAGCATGAAAGAGTGTAATATGTGGAGTCATATGGTCTAAAGCCCCAATGTCCACTATCCAGTCAAGATACACATGCATATCATCACTTTGGCAAGATAAAGAAGAAGAGGTTTGTGATATAATACCTACGAAATTCATTGAGGCAGAATTATCACATTCTGATATGGTCACCATAGGAGATTTCCCTTTAAACATCTTCATCATCTCCTAGCACAGTGAAGTAACAAGCCTTTGATCCACACTATTCTTCTTAGCCCCATCTATCTCATCTTCATAGCCAAAATCAAAAGGTGTATCATGACCAGAAGCATTTTCAAGTCCAGAACTGGCTTGAGCAACTAATCTAAAGCCTTTCTTTTCTTTCTTCCCTTTGTACCAATATGGATATCCCAACCTTTCAAAACATTGCTCATAAGTATCGTCATCTTGCTGACAGTGAGTACAAAACCTTTTATCAGCATCCCACTAAAAGAAGACTTTCCAGTATTGCTCTTTGCTAAGTAGGCTCAACTATAAATATGGTTACTTGTTTATATT
>JANQBM010000220.1:11671375-11684281 GCA_025594535.1 Erythroxylum domingense | reverse complement strand
TCCCACTAAAAGAAGACTTTCCAGTATTGCTCTTTGCTAAGTAGGCTCAACTATAAATATGGTTACTTGTTTATATTTTTCAACTTGTTGAACGATATAATATGCTCTATTCTAGGCAGAGGATCTATTGAAAGAATCTAATTGTGAACAAATTCATAATCGTTATTAAAGCGCATTAAAAATTGCATCGGTTTTGAATGACCTTCAATCTCCAGAAATTTTTCAGTGATACCACAAACACATTCTTTCAATTTGCCACAGTTATATAATGGAATTCTATTTAGATTTTGCAATTCATAATAACGTCGCTTCAATTTGGTGAAGTAAATTTCAATTAAGAGATTACCTTGAGAGATATGACTCAGATCACGTTCAAGTTGGTAAATCAATGGTCGATTACATTGACCATAACGCTCACTAATCTCTTTCCACAACTCTTGTGCAGATTGTGCATAAAGAAAAACATCTGATAACTCAGTCATCATAGAATTCAGGATCCAACAAGTCACCATATAGTCATAACAAATCCAGTTTTGGTAATCATAATCAGTGATTAGAGGTTTAGGATAAGAGCAATCAATGAATCCTAATTTCATCTTCGTACCTAGCGCCATTTGCACTACGCGACTCCAACCAAGGAAATTACCTCCATTGAAGGGAACATTAATGGGTGATATGCTTAGACAATCTGCACTCATCAAATGAAGAGGATCGTTCACTGAATTGCCTCCTTGTTGATTGTTCACCACTGCTTCTGAATCATCCATTGTTGAGAAACAAAATCAACAATCGCTTGGTGAAATTCCAAGAAAAGCACGAATCCCTAACTATCGATGTTAGATTAATCGAAGAATCAAGCCGATCAATTGGAAACAAACAACAAATTTATGGAAAAAAATTTTAGGGATTTGGCAGAACCTTGGGCTCTGATACCATGAGCAAATTAGAGGATTGCAGGAAAGAAAAAACGAAGAAGAGAGGAAGAGAAATGATGAAGAATGGTTATTACATTAGCTCTCACTATGTTTACAGAGAGTTCTAAAATAAAAATGCAACTCACTATCTAAATATAAAAGACCTTTTATATACAGTAGTACATGTAATAAGAGAAATAAAATAATAATAATAACAAAGTCACTGCATATTTCACATATTGACGCCTAAGGAGCCAAGCAAAGTGTAATCAGAGATCAAAGCAAAATCTAGGTCATATCCAAGCACATAATAGGTTTATCTTAAGACAACTAATTATAGCATCTTTAACTGTAAAATGCTAACCATTTTCTTATCTCTAGGTCTTTCAACTAAATCTATCGATATTATGAATATCATACTAGTCTGAAATTAATAATAATATAATATTGTATCAGTACCGATCAATATTGGGTACTGTTTCTTAGATTTTTTAAATTTATAAAATAGTCCTTATTTTTTTAAAGTTACAAAGTAGTCCATCAACATATTATACTGTATAATTTATAATTTTATATTAACCATATCTTTAAAAATCATAATAATAGCAATTTGAAATAACAACGATATTTTTTATTAATATTACTTTTTACATATTTCATATATAAAAAATATTTACAATTAATTAAAAAATATTTAATCATCATACAAATACAAATTAAGGACAATATAAAGTACTTAAAATGTTACAATTTCATCATAGAATAAATAATAATTACATTAAAATGTTAAATAAAAAGACTAATAAATATCTATTTATATTTTACAACAAGAGTTTGTACTAAGAAAACAACTAACATAAAGTAAAACCTGAAACAAAAACATTTATAATTATATTTATATTACATATATAGAATTTAACATATACATAAAATATAAATGAAATTAAAAGAAGAGAAAGAATAAAAACCTAGAACTTCATGCAATTGAATATCTGCTCAAATCGTATTGACCCTAATTCAATATGGTACAAAATTCTCATCAATGAAAGGAGTCTTATCATCACCATCATTCAAATTCATTGCACCAAATGATATAGTAATACTTTTCTATCGAAGATTAGTTTTGAAGTCAATCTCATCTATCAAACTAGGTTCCTCAGAAACTTAATCCACCAAAAGATCGATATGGTCAAGGCAAATTGAATCTACAAAATTGCTTGTTCTATTAAGAGTCCTAGTAAAATAATAAAATTAAATTATTAAGAAATTACAAGAAACTATATCCAACTTAATGATAATAATAACATATATTTCTCGAAGCTTTAAATTGTATTAAACAAAAGACAAGTCTTTCAATTTTTTGTATTCTAATCTATTCCTTTTTTGGAATGGATAAATCCAAATGTGTTCTAATTCCTTTCACACCCTATTAAACTTACACATTAACTTAGAATTCGAATTGCAAACTTTAGCAATTCTGGAATACCACTTTTGAATTGGTCCCACCAAGCAACTATAAGACAACAAAAGTAACATTATAAACAAAATAAAGTAATAATTAATTTTCAACAAGTAACAAAAGTGAAAAATATATACTTGGATTAAGTTTGTGTCTTTGACAAATAGATAATAGACATCCTAAAATCACCATAATCATTTTTATAAATTTTCATTTATGAGCTTAAAAGATCTTGAATCATCTCATAGGCAAAAATAATTGTAATAGTTAAATAACATTTCCCTATTAACTTCGGCTTTCTTTATAAAACTTGGTCTAGCATAGACACTAAGATTTAAAAATATTTCAACTTAAACAACAAAAAGTAAAGTTACCTTTCTCATCTCTCATTGATAACTATAAATAAAATGTGTACTAAAAAGACCCATTTTTCATATTGGTCTTAATCGCTTCGTTTGCCCTCTCTATTGCATCATAAAAATTACTCATTGTTACTTTCTCATCACTATCAACTAGCCAAAGTATCCTCACTAAAGGCAAACTCGAATTATAAATTGACATTAGGACTGAAATTTTTTATCTTTAAATATAATTCTAGAAACTTCTAATCCAACATTGGACCTAGTATACTGAAATATAGCCCCTCATCACTTATAAATATTTTCCTCAAATCCTTCTTCATTATAATAAAATACTAAAGTGATAAAAAATTAGTTGTAAGTCTTGTAATAGCAAGAAGATACAAATTTCTACCATTTTTAAAATCCTTTCTCATTAAATTTAGGACCCATGCATGATTATAGATAAACTTGGTCACTTTTTTTGCTTTTTGTACAGTCTCATCAATAATACTAAAATATGTAGCATCTCTTATATTTTTCGATATCAGGTCGATGTAATATACAACATAAGGAGTGTAATAAAAAGAATTATATTTTCTTTACAATTTTCTTCTAGTTGCTTTATAAATATAATTATTATCATTAATAAACTGAACAATATTTTTTGGCCCAACTTCATTAACAATTTCATCTAATATTTGAAATAGAGATCAGCATTCTTAACAAGACCATATGCATCAATAGCTTCAAAAAATTATCCTCTTTGCAAAATAAAAAAATAATAATAACATATTCTTATTTTCTATTTGCCCAACCATCACACATGATTGAACACCAAAAATTAGCAAAACTCATTATTTTTTTATTCAAATAATTTTTATTTCGTAAATGGAGCTACTCGGAAGTTTAACTTTGTAGTAATCAGTCAAAAGAGCTTTATATCCTGGACTATAATAAGAAATTGCATCCACTATAGGCTGATAATAGGCAACATTAAATACTACTTGAATCATGCTATTATCTAGCCATTGTTATGTCCACATTATGATTATATTCTCTAGATTATAAGACACTACAGATTGAAAGTTGAGCTCTAAGATTTGTTCATGGTGCAAAGAAATTAGACATCTGCCTTCTTCTTTTCCTAATATCTGTTGTAACATTCCCTTCTTATTAGATAAGAATACTACTACCTTCAACATCCTCATTATCATCTTGATCAACAACAAAAGAACTTTTACTACCAATTTTGTAATTCAATCTTTGTCTTCTATCTTTCTCATTCTGATACTCTTTAAGCAAAGTCTTTATTTGTCTTTTCATAATATGACTCACTTGTTTACAAGGCTCTACATCACCTTTGGCCCTAGCTAAATGTTTCTTTAAGCTAGCGATTCCTTCACCATTCAAATACTTGTTACGATACAAACAAATGGTATGATTTTTTATTCTGAGAACCAATCCAGCATCAGTCCAAGCTAGATTATTGAATCTTCCTAAAGTGGCTAAATTATCAGGAGCACTTGAACTTCCTTCTATTTATTTGTAAAAATAAGTGAAGACATATATCAAAATAACTTAATAACTTCATATCAAAATAAAGTTTTGTAAAAAAGTATGAAGAAATAGATCAATAATATTTTCTCAATAACTCATGTTTTTTTTCTAATCTGAAACATCAAATAACATTGATTGTTGCACTTTCATAACTATAACTCATTTTATGTGATTACATAATTCGAACATAAGATCACAACTATAAATTTTTTTTGCAATTATATAATTAAAAAATAAACTCACAATTATAACCTATTTTGTATGATTATATAATTCAATCTTAAACTCACAAATTACAGTGATAACTCATTCTTAAACTCACAAATTACAGTGACAACTCATTTTGTGTTATTACATAATTTAACTATAAACTTACATCTATAATTCAATTTGTGTAATCACATAATTCAACCATAAATTAGAAATATAATTCATTTGTGTAATTATATAATTTAAACATAAACTCACAACTATAACCTATTTTGTATAATTATGTGATTTAACCATAAACTTTAACTATAACTTATTTTGTATGATTATTGATTGCTTAATTAAATATTCCAATCATAGACATAAACTCACAACTATGACTCAATTTTTATAATTAATAATCATATAATTCAACCATAAATTAACTAGTCCATTTTGATGATTACAATTTTCAATTTATAATATATAACCTAATTTATAATAAAGACTAACTTTTCATTTAAATTTCAATGAATCTCAATCTCAATCTCAATCTCAATCTCAAATTTTAGACAAAAACAACCTTAAATTCATTTTCCAATTCCAAATTTCACATAAAAAATGAATAACTTCAAATTCATAATCCAATTTAAGCACAAAAAATTCTAATTTCCAAACAACACTAACCACTATGTTAATTTTTATGAATGAAACAAATTCAAACTTCCATTTCACTATTCCACAATCACAAATTCACAATTTACAATTCACTACATCCACAATTCTACAAACCTACAACACAAGCAATCACATTATCAAATTCTCAATTATCACACACACAGAGGTTTCCACTTCTGGTGAATTTTTGCTTGCAAAATGCAACCTTAGCTTGAGATCACAAGTCATAACATTGCAATTTTACAAAACAACACAACACAAAAGGGTGATGTGATGCGACGATGCGTGGAGACTCGCACTGTTATGAGCGATTGATGGTATTATGAGTGACTAGCCATGGCAAATGGCGACGATGGCGATGGCGATAGCGATCGCGATCGTGCGACTAACGAAATACAATGGCACGATTGGCGATGACACACCTAATGAATGGCAATGGCGTGATTGGTGATGGTTGAAGCTATCATTAACGTTGAGACGAATGGAGTCCGGATGGTAGATTAGAGAGACGAGGTCACAATGGAGCGAAGGGGTTACGCAAGGAAAAAATGAATAGTTTTTGTTAGGATTTTGTTTTGCATTTCAGTCCTCCAATTTCTTAAAATTTACAGTAATTACCGGTATTTTAAATACTGGCTGGTACTATATGTTAAAATTTTCGTACCATTTTTCAGTTGATTCGACACAAAATTCACAACTTTGTTTACAACACATTGGAATTTAAAACTCTGCTCTTAGAATCGGAAGTACGAATCTCCAGGAATGGACCTTTCAATTATATTCTTATGCGGTTAAAGGGTTAAGCGGTAAGAATTGTGTAGGGCGAAGAGAAGTTATATGCTTGTTTTCGTGACAAGTCTAGGTTCTAGGAAGGGAAAGTGCACGGACATAATTCTATACTAAACTCAGTGTGTGATCATATGCATATTCTAAAGCTATGGTGTTGATTAGAGAAGTTTACAACGGCGGTATCTTATTCTAAGATATGTCCCACGATTGATGATTCCCTTATTTTCAAGGATATGCCTTGCGCTTGGATCAACTTTCCTTTCTTTATTGGTTAAGATAATAGGAGTCCCCTAGTCAAATCATCGGGAGGAAAGAGAACTACGTTATCATGTTGAGCCGAAGGGGTTCCAAGTGAAGGAAATTGCATAGGTGTAATCAATTCTCTCAAATTCCAATCAAATCAATGCCTTTCACTGTCACACATATGCGTGAACAGACTAAACTCAAAGATAGAGAGGAGTGAGGGGGGTGTGGTGGGGGCTCTGTACCTGGCAAAGTTTCAAAAACTTGCAATGTTGGCCTCTCTTATTGGTTCCTTTAAAAGCCCTTGAATTCTGGGGCCATAGTACCAACTATTTCCTACACTACAGAAGTTTTTACAGTGACAAGTTTTGAAGATTGTATTGGTGCATGCACTGAAGGCCTATTCAATGGTGGTAGGTCCAACGAAGTGAAAGGCAACTCAACCCCATATGGGCGGCTTTCCTTCTCTATGGATTGGGTTAGAACATGTCCTACCATAATTCCAACTACCATTTAACATGACATGAAGCTTTTTACGACTTTAACAGGAATCATGGTACGACTACGAGCAACTACTAGATGCCACGCTTCAAGGTCGTCATGTCTTTTGGGAAAAATTATGCCGGCTGGATAGGATATAGTTAGATATGACATGAGTACAACGTCACATAATGTCAAATCCCCTCCACCTCTGAATTTTTTTGGGGGTTCATGTTTTTTGGGTTGACCATCATTTCTTCGCGTAGACGCAAATCATTTATAGCCAAGTTTTCGACTCAAGTAGAATGGATCGCAACATCTTCAAAGTTTCAGATTACCATAAACAAAATACACACACACACACATCAGATTGATGGTCTCAGCAACTGTATGAAAGAACTTGATCAAAGCGTTTAATTCTACACCTGGTATTGGTAAGCTTTTGTTCCTAGTCTCACGATGCGAGAAAGTAATACGAACACCGAACCCCCTTACTAGAAATTATCAAATATTGCGCAAGGAGCCCAGCAAATAGGCAAAAATGGAACTAATATTGCGTGGCATGACAATTTTGAGTGGACATTATGATTGGATTATGGCCATCTAAATAATGAATACGTAAGATGTACACGACTGCAGTGTACATATGCCTTTCACATATTTTCCAGTTTGAAGCCTTTTCGTACATGTGCTTTCGTCCATTAAGATGAGAGTATATTATGCACATAATATTGAAGTAACTTGGTGATACGAACAACCTCCAGACCATGAACTTAAATACATATTTATGAACGTTGGAAGCCTGGCCATGCGAAACTACTCATTTCAAAGGACTGTCACCCAACAATGCTTGTTTCATTCCGTATACATTTATCTTTACTTCCCACCCTTGCCATAGCTGTCTCGTAGGGTTACAGTCCTATTGAAGATGAGATTCTCAGTAGTAGAGTCTTTATCCACCGCAAAGTAACCTGGATTGCAGATCAAAGCAAGATAGTTAGCCACAAAGTAAAACTTGAAATATCATGGAATGGTCCCAAAAAAAATTGCTAAGACGTCAATAGTTCAACCGTTGATACCAAGATATTCAAAGACCAAATTTTTACCGTTCTGAACTCAAATAATAAAAGAAGGAACTTACCAAGACGTTCAAATTGAAATCTATCTCCTGGGGCAGCATTTCGAAGTGACGGTACAGCATATGCATCAGATATCACAACTTTTGAATGTGGGTTCAAATCAGAAAGCCAGTCATCAAGTTCAGCAGGATTCTGATTCAACAAATAGAGATGTAAGATACCTACTCGTTTGCAGGAAAGAAAAAGGGATATCAATCAGGCAATATGAACCAAACAATTGCCAACCTCAGAATTGAATAGCTTGTCAAACAATCTGACTGCCACTTTCAATGGTTTGACCCCAGGGGAAGGTTCAGCAACCCAGTGTAGAACCCCCTTAAAAAATGAAGATATAGGTCAGTAGATATGCTAAACAAGCAATCAAATCCAAAAAAAGAAAAAGAATAAACTGATTAAAATAGCAGTCAACAACAGGAGTAAAAACCTTTGGTTTAGTCGCCTTGGAAGGATCATATTCAGCACGGATCTCGACAAGAGTCTCATTATCATCAGCCAAAACAACCCCTGTGCATTTTATAGGGAAGGCATATCTGAAAATAAGGAAAGTCTATGATGCAGCAATTTCCTATTAGGATTGTCACAATATTCTCGATTCCAGTTAAGTAATGCTGCGAGTAAAAGAACTCTTTACACACCTCAGTAGGACAGATTTACCAGGTGCAAGGCCAAAATAATCTTTTGAATCTTTCATCCGAAAGTCAGAATGTTCAATGTACACAACATTGGAAAATGGAACCTATAAGAAGACAAAGCATTTCAGAAAATCCAGCATCTGTTGTGATTATATCATCTTAACTATTACAGCATCACCTAGAAAGTACATGATGAAATAAATGGAACAGGGTGAAAATACAGCAAGATTCACTTCTCAAACTACTCAAATACAGCAGGTGCAATATAAATTTGGCACTTCACTTAAAAATCAGGGACATGTAAGGCTATTCATTTATTATATAGATATCCTGTCTAATTTTAAACTTGTTTTAAAGCTAATCCAAACCCAATCCATCACCTGCAAATGGAGGTTAAGTTTGGTGTATGTCAACAGCTAATCATGTTACTATCGCTTCAACAAAAAACAAATACCTTGTAGAAAGCCGAAGAATCTTCAGTTTGAGCGTCAGGCCATTTCTTTGCATCAAGATCCATAATTTTCTCTGAATCCAGGTTAGTTATGACTATCTAAAAACACAGAAAATTTTACCTCAAAAATGAAGAAAAATAGTTCATAAGGAACTACACGAGATAAGATGAAAGAAAAACCTTGAGAGGCTGCAGCACAACCATTGTGCGAGGAGCGGTTTTGTTCAGCTCCTCTCGAATGTGATATTCAAGACGATCCAAGCGTATCATACTACAATCACTGCAGCATAATATATGACCCATGTTTTTAAAATGAGTACAAAATAAAGGTTTTAGAACTTGGCAATCCTAGTTTCAAAATCAAGTAAATTGAACCTTCTGGTGATTCCAATTGCTCGTACAAAAGCATTGATTGCAGTTGAAGTTACACCTCTTCGCCTCAAACCAGCCAGTGTCATAAGACGGGGATCATCCCAACCATCCACATGATTGTTCATGACCAAGAAATTTAACTGCACAGCATAATGGAATCAATAAAGATTAGCTTTGTCACAGTTCAGTATATTATGATCAAAATTTACAAACTTCCCATGCAAACTTGTTTAATATATTGCTGACCTTGCGCTTAGACATCACAGTGTTTGTAACATTCAATCTGGAATATTCCCATACATAAGGTTGATAAAGGCCCAGTGAATGCAGCAACCAGTAGTATGATGCACGTCTTGTCTCAAACTCCAGTGTGCATAGCTGCTCATAGAACCATGATTCACAAGAACTGAAATGACACTCCAACTAACACATAAACAAGCAAATAGCTATTGTTGAAGGAACAACATTATATAAACAAGACGAAAGTTTTCAAATGAGTGAAAAAATGTATCAAGCAGAAATAAAAAGTTAAAAGCACTTTGACTGTGATTTTGATCCTAAATGATAAGCTTCTAATAAGTAAAGCTAACAATTAAAAACCCGAAATCATGTCCTACAATAGTATACAAAAGGAGGACGGATTGCCTTGGGATAAAAAAGAGGGCATACCGAATGCGTAATGTTCTCCAGAGAATCCACAATGCAGTGAGCATAATCATAACTTGGATAGACACACCACTTATCTCCTGAATGTGGATGAGGTGTAAACTGAACAAAACAATTTAAAACCATAAAGTGGGAAGAAAGACCACCAAAGAGATCGTGAACATTTATCAAATTGCAGTTTACCTTGATCCTGTAAGCAATGAGGTCATACATATTGAAGTTATCACTCTGCATGTCTTGCTTCATTCTTAGTGTTGCCTTGCCTTCTTCAATCATGCCTCGTTTCATTTCATCAAACAGTTTTAAGGATTCTGCAATAGGTCTATCCCTCCAGGGACTGTTCATCTTCTTTTCTCGATACTCTTTAATCTCCTCAGGTGTCTAGAATGGTAGTTAGAATAGCATTGCTTCAAATTCAATGTCAATATGATTTTATTGCAATAGCAGAATAATGGAAACTAAAAGTTATTGCAAGGAATCAACCCTAACTGAAGAATTAAATGATTGAAAGAAACTGTCATTTTCCCTTCTATTTGGATGGCGTCCTCATGATTGAAAATGCTCAAAAACATGAACAAAACTTATTATAGTTCTAGTGCAACTAACCTGGTGATCAACATAAGCATGGCCCCTCTGTATTAGCTCAACTGCTAAATCATAAAGATCCTGGAAGTAGTCACTAGTGTATGTGATCTGAAAAGGTTCAACAGATAAAGCACGTCATCAGAGAAACAAATATTTAAAAACATGCAGACCACTCATACAGCTAATGATACAACCTTGAATGGTTTCCAACCCATCCACTCCACAATCTCTTCAATGTGATCAATATATTCTCTTTTTTCAGCTTCAGGATTTGTATCATCGTACCTGAAAATGACAAAGGCCAAAGTTTAAGTCAGAAGCAACAGCAGTTGAAAACGTCTGGCAGCCCTCTATGGCATTATTCAATCAGAATTTAATCATTTTTGCTTTTTTCTGGTACATATTGAATTATGGATACATCCCACGCTGATTTTGATCATTTTCAACCATTTTCAATATTTGATACACAACCAACACCTAATAGCAATGAAAATATCGATTATAATCCTAGGAAGTGATTTTTTTTGGGCCTAGAAGAATAAATTACTAGAGGGGGAACAGAATTTTCCTCAGAGGCTTGAATCAACAATCAAATAAGAACTCCAATTAGATATATCCAAATTTAGAATTGTATACACTAAGATGTCTATCTATCTATCTACATATTAACAGAGATGATGCTTTAACGTGATTTGGCCATATAGGACTAACATTAATCATTTAAAATACCCATACTTAAATGCATATATGCTCAAATTTATGACAATTAGTAATGAAATTCACAATTAAAGTAAGTTGTATATTAAAATTTAAATATATAGAACTCTCACTACATAAGTAGAATTCTAATTCTATTTTAGATGTTACATACGATTCGAAGTAACTATAGTGTTAAAATTTAGTTTTAATTTTGCAGTATAAAGTTTGATTTTACATATTGCTAAATTTATTTGTCTTCTGATTGTGAATATTCATAATACTATTAATTGCGTTTAATTTTCTAAGTTAAGAATTTTTTACAATTAAGATATTGATGTCACTATGATCTTTTATATTATATGTTTTTAATATTTAATACTTTTATGTAATTAAATGTGTACTCCGCACATCAAACAGGTAACCATCTAGTTACAGATAAAAGAGAATCAGAATGATGCTCACCTAAGGTAGCAACATCCACCTCGCTCTTTTGCTAGACCAAAACTAACAAACATCGCCTGAAAAAGTTGCAAAGGGAGCAAAATTACAATGTAGGCCAAGCCTTAATTCTGTTCACCTTTGGTTCCTTCTTGAAAAACGTGGAAGAAGGGAAAAAAGAATGAAAAAAATGAACTCCAAATAGCAGTAACATGATAGGTGAAACCAATTGCACTAAGACCAGCATTTTTCTTTACATAAACACATTTCTACTTTTAGAATATACCGACAACAAAACAAATTATAGGAAAGAAAAGGAGTAAACTGTTTACACTATTTCACATCCTCAATCTTTCCAATATCTTCCAAACAAGAAAGTGTTAAATCCACTGTTTTCCTTTGAACCCAATTAATATTTTCTTCCTCTCAAGTTTTCTCATCTGAAATGAAGAAGTACGAATGGATGGGATTTTAAGTACCTTAGCATGACCAATATGTAGATATCCATTTGGCTCAGGAGGAAAGCGTGAGAATACTTTCCCCCCTGTTACTTTCAAATGTTTATCGAGCATTTCCTTACTGTTGGCACATCTTAGAACAGACTTATCACTGAAGAATACCTCGGTATGCACCTGGTAATCAACCAAATAATATTACAGAATATACTAATACATATCGACATTATTTAAATATTGCAGAATGAATCACATAATATGAAGAAGCATATTTCATGTAAAAATGAGGGTCTCAACAAACAATCAAATGGTTGGGTATAATGACCAATCAATCATAACAACTGAATTTTTTTTTGATAATTGACAAACCTTAGTATACCAACATTGTATTGTTAAATGCAACTGTTTGACAAGACAATTCATACAAGTTGATGGCCTCAATCCCAACATGAGGTTCCATCTTCAATTCATATTACGTAGTGTTCACTGGCATTCTATAGGAGAGACCAATTTAGGAGACCTTTTTTTCTTTCCCAACAGAGTAAAATAGAAAAATAATTCAAAAATGTACTCAGTACTCATAATAGAACCACAGGAACCAGAAATAGGTCATAAATGAAGCTGGACTAAAAAGAAATTAATGAACTAGGCTGCTAATACCTTGAAATTCTCCTCCGGATTGGGGAATATCAAGAATGGATTAAGTTCTTCTTCAGATGGCTGCACTGGTTTCCCCTCAACAACTTTTTTATCCTACACAAGTTTCAATGTTTAGTAGTAAAAAAGAATTAAAGTCTCTTTTCTTCTGCAGAAAAAAAA
>JANQBM010000220.1:11560193-11570350 GCA_025594535.1 Erythroxylum domingense | reverse complement strand
GAAAATTCCTATAATTCTATAAAAATCAGAAAACCACTATGAACCTCTCCAACACAAATTTTATACACAAAAACATACTTTTCATAAATCACACTTATTCACAAATATACCGGAAAAATGTCACGAATGCATGTACAGTCATTTACATGTGCAAAATTCACTATTCATATGCATATATGAATGCATGAACATATTAATACAATTTTAAACATTCATAACCCGTTCCAAATTACTATTTTACCCTTTCCATAAGTGAGGGGATGTTACAAAGCATATATTTAACATATACCTCATTGTCCCATGTGTTTTGAAAAGATTAATTAACCTAAAGAAACTTTCATTAGATTTAATTACTATTAAAGACTCATTAAATCTAAAAACTTGGAACTCCAAAATAAGCCTTTTCAACTTGTTAGTATCCAAGTTCCTTCTTCATTTTACAAATTTGTCTATAACCAATAAAATCAATATCAACTTTATCAAAATAACGGTAATAAGGGTTATTATTGCAGGCTATTGGGTATTGTTTTGCATTATGTGTTAGCTTGTAGTTTGGCATTTGTTAAATTGACTTGCTATTGTCTACTTGGGTTCTAGAAAAACGAGAAGGCAAAACTAAAAATCAATGAATCATGTTTTGTACAAGTATCTTGCGATTTTTGCATAGTTTTTATCTAGTTGTTAAGTGTTAATACCATGAATAAGGTTTTAAATCTGAAAAACTAAACCCAAAAAGTAGAGAACCCTAAAGAGAAGAGAAACATTTGCTAAAGACTCTGTACATGCCTCACAGATGCCAAACGCTCACACACACGATTTTTATTTAATTTTTATTTTTAAGCCTTCATTAATTAAATTGATTTAATTAAAAATTAAGTAGGTTTAAATCCTAATAAATTTAGAAATGTGTTTTCTGATTGTTTGAAAATTGTTTTCAAAGGGTATTTTGTAAGGATTGATTTAGAATTTAGTTTAATTTTTCAAGAGTTAAATTATTAAATTAAATTAATTATATCATTCAATTCCAAAAATAAACTAATTATTTTTCTTAATATGATTAAGCTTAATAATTATATTGGTTCTTAATTACTTTTGGAAAATTAGTTTTAATTAGAAAAGTAGTTTCTAAAATAAGGATTAATTAGTTTCAATTAGATTGAAATTAATTAATTAAACTCCTTAAAAATAAGAAAATTGTTTTCTTAAGTAATTAAGAATGATGTTTTTTAATTAAATTTATTTATTTCAATTTGATTGAGATTAATTAAATTTATGATTTTATTTGTTTAGAGAATTATTATTTAATTTATTTAAAATTTGTTTCTTTATTTATGAATAATAAGTTTCTTGATTTAATTTATTTACCACTTTTGTACATACTTTATTTTGATTAATAAAGTGAAAGATAATTTTCATTAATTTGATGTTTGTTTATATATGAATTGATGTCGATCTTAAATCGAATTAATGAAATCCATGATACAAAACATAGCATGAGGGAAAATATGATGAGATCATGATAATGAGATTCCTTTCATATGCAATTATGTTAGTATCTAAATAATCCCTAGTCATAGGATTAATAAGATAGGACATTATTAATCCAGATAGATTAGCACATGTTATATCCCTTGATTTGATCAAGCAGTAGATCTTACAAACTGTAAATATGAGATGTTTATAGTTAACATGTGGATGCTTACTAAGAGTAGTAAGGACATCGGATGACCCGCTATAAGATTATCATATGGATGATCTATCAAATGTCAATGATCAATCTCATTATAGCAATGGTGAAAATATCCTTAGATTTGAGGTACTTAAGGATACCTTGGATACTGATGTTATGCTTTGACATCATTCCTTGTTGCCTCAAGACGAGGTCACTCATAGGATGATGATTGGGTACAACAATTGATATTTGAAGGTAATTGGTGTGGACAATAAAGGATTTACCACTCCTAATAAAAGGACATGATACCAACGGCCTCTTGTCGGAGTCAATACTCTGGAGTCTCTAGCTAGAGCAATTATGTGTCATAAAGAGAGTCTTCAATGATACATAGAGTAATGAGATCCCACGACAAGAACTAACATCACTTGAACTAGATGTGACATAGTCAGTATAGTGGAAGTTGACACATAGCCTATACTCCGAACCAAGTAGGGTATAATATGGTGAAAGGATGAATTGCATGGTAATTATATATGGAAAGGTTCGTAAGCAGGAGAATTAACTATTGAAGAGTTCGTGTGTTAATCCACTTATATTCTGGTAAATTGACATCATGAAACCACTCATGATTTGCTTGAATTAAGAGTTAATTTAAGTACCCAAAATAATCAGGAACTTAAGGGTCACATGCATAAAAGATCAGATAAAAAATAAAGTGTGTATGGCTAGTTTTAAGTAGGCCACGATCGTGACTTATAGGCCACGATCGTGACTGGAGGCACGATAGATGTACATAAGTGAGTTCTTCACTTATGTACAACAGGTCCAACAAGCTCTCACACACTCAAGTGAGAGGATAAAGGGTTTAGAAGAGTTCTAGAGAGAGAGAGAGAGAAGTATCTTGAATTTTGTTCATACATTTTATGCGATTGTTGCATGAATCAAATTGCATGCAACATAGTCTTGACCTTTCTCTCCATTTAAGCTTCTACTTGAATTCATCTAGTTTGGTGCTCAAATCACCCTTACACATTATTTCTTTTTCATCTTTGCATGTTCTTGGGCAATCAAGGAAGATTTAGTGTTTATAACAACCCAAACAAGGAGAAGAAATAAGAAAGGAGGAGAATTAAAAGGTACAAGTGTTAAATTTCATGTTCTTATTATTTGTCTATGCATGCATGTATGATTATATATTTTTGGGGTTGTCATGGTGTCAGAATTTAGATTCCGACACTTCTGCTACATTATCATACATGTAATGCATGGATCCATGACTAACCCAATAGTAGTATCAGAGCAAGTTTATGCATGTATTGAATGATGTATTGAACATGTGCAAAGTGTTTGCTGAGTTGTAACTGACATGCATGTTAATTTGAAATAATTCTTATAAATTGTAAAAAAATTGTTTTTTTTTCTAATTTTGTTTCACAGAAATGTTTATAAGGTGTTATATCATGTTTTTGTCAAAGTAAATTGCAATTGAATGTCATTTTCTATTTTATTTCAAATTAATATCCAGTCTGTTCATATGTTAGTTTCTGGGAATTTCTGGAAAACATAATGCATGTGCTAATTTTGAAAATTTTGTAATAATTCTAGAAAATTCTCATTTTCTTTCGCAAAAATGTTTATAAGTTATTATTTTATGTTTCTGTCAAAGGAAGATGCATTTGAATGTCATTTTCTATTTTATTACAAATTTAGTTCAGCTTGATGCATGTATGAAGATCTGGGAAATTCTCGAAATCTGATGAACAAGCATGCTTGTAAATTCCATATTAATTTTTTATAAAAATTTTTTTTGAAGAATTTTATGCATGCACATGTAAGAAAAGATATTTCCTTGTGTATGTGATGCATGACACTTGTTGTTAAAGTGATTATCTTATGCATGCATCATGTAGAGTATGACTAGTGTTAGAAGTAATATGACCAGTGTCATAGACATGTGATGTGTTGGCTAATTCCACTTAATTAATAAATAATTCCTAAGAATTAGTTTCTGGAATTTTTATTAGGCACATTTGGGATGTGTATAAGACTTTCAATTTTTTCAGAATTAATTAAATTTGATTCAATTAATAAATTAAGTCAAAGTCAACATTGGTAAGCTTTTTAAAAGCTGATGGAGTTGACTTAATTAATGACTTATGGTGTATGTGTTTCAATTATAAGACCTTAATAAAGTTTTTTATAAGATAAGAAATGTATTATTTTGATGGAAGTAGCATGCTTAGTGAATGTGCTTAAAATTAGGGTTCCTGAAATTTTCCAAACATGAAATCAGTCCTTTTAGTATCTAGTAGGTTAACTTATTTATTTTGATGATTTTGGCCGTCAAGATAATTTTGACTTATGTTGAAATTGTTTAGATAAATTTGAGATGACCTAGGGATATTATAGATGACTAATTGATGTATGAAAATTTTGGATAGGGATTAGTTTGGAATTAATCCAAATAGAGCATAACATTTCTAGTGTGACTAGAAAAAAGCATATATACTAGAATTAAAGTGTTTAATTTGGATATCAAAATAATTGAATTTCATGGTTACTAATCAAATCATACTCATAATTCGAATTAGCCGAGACTAACTCTAGTACCCAATTTGGTTCAAGAGTTGAATCAAATCACAAACTTTTGATCCATAATCAAGTCAAAACCTCAATTAAACCTCCTTTTGTGATACATGCATTAGATGCATTTTAAGGGTGGTTATGGACATAGGCTCAATTTAATTGAGTTGTCCTTTATATATATATATACACACACAATATCATCTAAGTATTGATGAGACCAAAGAATAAATCCCTCAACCACAATATTAGGAATTACGCCTTCCATTAATATGGCAAGAACCAGAATTCTTTTAGAGATGGGTTGTTAAGCAAACCCAAGCCTATTCTACACAACTATGTTAAAACCTTGGAAATTATATTTCTGGATTAATGGATTGATTCTAACTGGAAGCGTTGATTTGTTGGGCAAATCCAAGGTTAATGTGGATAGAGGCGAAGTTGGGTTATATACATAAGATGTATACAAATCAAGAGTTGATAACCTAATGAGTGTGCTAAATCAACAATTTATGGCACAAGTTGAAAGTTGCATAACTAAATGCAATTGGTATGAATGATACCTACCGATTGACCTAAGGTGGCTAGTTGGGCAAACCCAAGGTCATTCTTAGTGATATTAGATATCGACCACTAAGAAAACTATAAGTTTTCTCGAATTTGTAGTAAGGTCTATGGATTTAAATAAGAATAGTGGGACCTATAATGCATGTAATTAAAGTCCTTATCGATATGCATTAATGTACATTCTAACACTTTCTCTCTTTCTTTTAGGTTATTGAATCGCCATGATGTCTTCATCTAGTGTGAACCTATGCCCTCTATTAGACTCCAACAAACTTACGGGACCTAACTTCTTGGATTGACTGCGAAATTTGAGAATTGTTCTTAAATCTGAAAAAACTAGGATATGTCTTAGATGAACTACTTCCTGATCCCCCTGTTGCTGATGCATCTGATGAGGATCAGAAAGCTTACAAGAAGCTATTGGATGATAGTGAGTTGGCTATCTATATAATGCTGGCCTATATGTCACCATAACTGCAAAAGCATCATACTCATACCATATTTTACCATCTAAGGGAACTATTTGATGAGCAAGCTCGATCTGAAAGATTCAAGACCTCGAGGTTGCTTTTCCACTCTAAGAATGCTGAGGGATCATCTTCAGTGTAGTATGCATTAAAGATGTATGGATACATTGAGAGGTTAGACAGTTTGGGATTCATAATGGATCATGAATTATCTATAAACTTAATTCTGATTGGTTTGATCTATATTTATTTACAATTCGTTCTTAACTATTGGATGAACCAAATATCCATAACGATACCTGAGCTGATTAATCTGCTCAAAACAGTCAAGCAATTTGTCAAGAAAGACAGTAAGGTTGTGATGCTAGTGGATTCTACTTCTAGTTCTCGAAAGAAAAACCAAAAGAAGAAGAAAAAGTCCAAGAAGCTAGTGGGAGGTGTAACTAAGAAGAAAGCGAAGGAGATAACATCAAAGGGGATATACTTCTATTGCAACAAGGACGAACATTGGAAGAGAAATTGCAAAGCTTATCTGAAGTCGTTAAAGCAGAAGAAGGCATTAGATGCCCCACCGTCTACTTCAGGTATGTTATTTATCATTGAGGTTAATACTATTTCCGATCATAACATTTGGGTATTAGATACCAGATATGGATCACACATATCTGTTGATATGCGGAGTCTCAGGGATAGTAGACCGCTCAAGAAGGGACAGATGGACCTACGTGTGGGAAATGGAGCAAGAGTTGCTGTATTAGCCATAGGAACATATGTTTTGGATCTTCCTAGTGGGCTAGAGATAATTTTAGATTAATGCTATTATATACCCGTTGTGAAGAACATTGTATATATTGGTATTTCATTTAACTTTTGTAAACAATGGTTGTTCAATTAAGTTGAATGAAATGTTGTATGGTACTGCTATATTGTGAAATGGTATTTACATATTAGATATGTGTAATCCAATTTTAAATATCAATGACAATAAAAGATAAAAATGAGATAACTTAAAATTATTTTACTTGTGGCATTGTCGATTTGGCCATATAAGTGAGACACTCATGACTAAGCTACATAAGAGTGGCAGCTTAGGGTCAGTTGATTATGAATCATATGACACATGTGAATCTTGCTTGTTAGGTAAGATGACTAAATCGCCTTTTAAAGGAAAGGGTGAACTAGTGAATGGGTTATTAGACCTAATACATTCTGATGTATGTGGTCCAATGTCCATTCATGCTAGAGGTGGTTTTATATATTTCATTACCTTTATTGATGATTATTCACGAGATAGGTATGTGTATCTAATGAGATACAAATCTGAAGCATTTGAAATGTTCAAACAATTTAGACATGAAGTAAAGAAACAACTCGATAGAAGTATTAAGACACTTCGATCAGATCAAGGTGGTGAATACTTGAACGAGGATTTTCTAACTTATCTCGGAGATAATGGGATAGTATCCCAGTGGACCCCACCTTACACGTCGCAACATAATGATGTGGCTGAAAGAGGAAATCAAACCTTGTTAGACATAGTAAGGTCAATAATGGGCTTAGCAAATCTATTAAAATCCTTTTGAGGTTATGCACTTGAGATTGCTATTTATGTGACAACCAAAGTCCCTTCAAAGGCAATTGAAGTTACTTCTTATGAGATATGGACTAACAAAAAGCCCTATCTTTCTCATATGAAAGTTTGGGGTTATGATATGTGTTTAAATGTTGATATATTTTATCTTCTACACTTAGTGATTAATACCTTAGAAATGCTTAGATTTATATTTGGTTTAAGGTACATTTTGGAAGTGAAGGAATTAAACTCACTCGAAGGTATGCTCATTGAAGTCATCTTTTCAATTTCTATACTCTTTGTCTTTATGGAGCAAGAATGAGAAATATTGGAGCAAGAAAAGAAAAGAAAATTAAGAATGAGAAGAAATGAAGTAGCTCACGTTTGCATGGATTTAGCATGACAACATAACACCTGTCCATTTATCTTATGAAAAGCCTAGCTACCATATGGTGTTGTACTTAGTTTTTGAATGAAGAAAGGAGCTAAAACACGTGAGTGAGTGGTGTGTGATGTGCGGTTTAAAGAAGAGAAAAATGTGAGCTGAAAACATGTGAGGTTGAATTAAAAAGAATGGTACAACAACTAGAATATGAGACGAGAGACATTAGCCACCTATCTATTTGCCACATTTTAAACCTAGTTTTTATAAGAAGCAAAAGGGAGGCTCAGTAGGAAGAGAAGAGGAGGTGTCGATAGGTAGTAGATGTCTAAAAAACTCAACCTAACTGCTAATAATGTGAGTGGGGCTGGTGTGTGGGGATTGAGCAAACGAGAGCTGCAGGGAGGTGAGTGACGATAATAAGTAAAGAAGAATAGAATAGTGGCTTGAAATAGAGAGTTGGGAGGCGTAGCTAGGAGGCCTGAAGAAGAAAAAAAGAAAACGCAGAGTTACGTGAAAGAGAGGAGCAACTGAGAGCTTGTGACAGAGAAGAGAAATTTACATGAATAGTAACTTGTCCAACCTTCTTTATTTATCCCATCAGTGAATAGTGGGAGGGAGTGGTGTGAAACAGACAAAGAGTGAGCAACCGAGAGCTGTGGTGTGGTGAGTAAGCAACTGAGAGCTTGCGGTAGAGAAGTGAATACTTGAATAGTGACTTGGGCTAAACATATTAATTTGTCACTTTATAAAATAGAGGAGTGAACAGTGGCTAGAGAAGAGGAAAAAACAAAATAGAAGGGAAGAGAGCATTGGCGTGGAACCAAGGGAGAGTCATCTTCGGTTGTTCTATTATCCTCCATTCTCTCTTCAATTTTTTTTACATAAATGGAGGCTATAAAGGTTGATTGTTGGAGCTTGAAGACGGAGATGGAAGGTTAAATCACTTGACTCCTATTCAGAGATGGAATTGAGGCTAAGGAGCACATTAAGCTTAAAGTGTTGTGTATCGTTGTCTACTCTCTTTTTAGATTATTAAGTTATTTTACATGAATTGATTGGGTATTTGGATAATGATGGTTTTAATGCTCTATTGAATCATTTTTATGACTACCCATAGCTAGATCTTGAATGTGATACGTATTAGTCATGTGAAAGATCATTTGTAGCAACTAACAACACTAAATCGTTAGAAATAACGTAGCTTAAGTTAAATAGTCTGTGCTTATGTGATTATTACTTAAATTGATATGTTTTCCTTAATTGTAATGCCACTGTCTGGATAAACTTAGCGAGCTTGTTTTAGGTTTCCTGATAGTTAGGGTTAATTAACGAGCACTTTGTATTTAACTAAAACTTAAGGAAAAACTGGAATTAATAGAGCTTGTTATTAATTCACGATCAATAGTCTAAAAGGAGGAGTAAAGATGATAACTCAACAGCATTTGTGAAATTGTGCTTATGCTGAGATGAAACCAATGAATCGGTGGTCAATTTATTCATCGACTTTATCGTTTTCCTATAGTTTAATTTAATTTATCTTTATAGATTCAATTTTATTTTGTTTTTAATTTGTTTCAAATTGAAAATCTCCCTATTTTCTTAAAAAGATAATTTAGGAAAGTATTTGATATTAATCCCTGTGGGATCGACTAAGCCTTATCTCTATCTATAATTTAGTCTAGTTATTTTGGTAGTGTTAAGACGCGCAACTAGGTTGTCCAGCTTACATGAAGCGGATTCAATCAGACAAACTTAAAGTGAAATATGATAAATATCTTTTTATAGGATATCCTAAGAAAATAATTGGATATCAGTTCTATAATGCTTTAGAGTAAAAGGTTTTTGTCTCAAAACATGTTATCTTTTTTTAGAGAAAGAGTTTCTTCTAAGAGAAGACAATGGGAGCAAAGTTAAACTTGTTGAAGTTCATGATGCTCAAATAGATGCAGATCAACTGCCTGAACCGTAAATTGTTATTCGCGGAGATGAGACAATAGTTGAATCTTCTGACATAAAAAATATTCATAGTTTAAATAGGATACGCAATGTTCCAGAGAGATATGGATTTCTCAGAAGTGAACAAAATGACGTATTGCTCATAAAAGACGATGAACTTATAACCTATGAAGAGGCTCTGAAGAGTTTAGAATCTAAAAAATGGCTACAAACCATGAAGTCCGAAATGGATTCCATGTATGAAAACTAAGTATGGACTTTGGTTGACCCACCTGAAGGGCTAAAACCTATAAGGAGCAAGTGGATTTTCAAGAGGAAAATTGACATGGATGTTAATGTGATTACCTATAAAGCTAGGCTAGTTGTAAAGGATATCGTCAAAGACAAGGAGTTGACTATGACAAGACATTTAGCCCCGTAGCCATGCTTAATTCCATTAGAATACTCCTAGCCATTGCTGCTCATTATGATTATAAAATATGACAAATAGATGTGAAGGAGACTTTCCTGAATGGAAACTTAGTCGTATCCAAAAATGGCAAAAGGGTATGCAAGCTTCAGAAATATATTTATGGATTGAAGCAAGCATCTAGGAGTTAGAACATCCGATTTGATGAGATAATCAAAGAGTTTAGTTTCTCACAAAATCCTGATGAACCTTGTGTATACAAGAAGGTTAGTGGGAGTGTTATCATATTCCTTGTGTTAAATGCAGATGACATATTACTAATAGGAAATGATGTCTCAATTTTGCGATTAGTCAAAATTTGGTTGTCCCAAAAATTTTCCATGAAAGACCTTGGAAAAGCAACTTATATATTGGGAATAAAGATCTATAGAGATAGATCAAGGAAGTTACTAGGTCTTTCACTGAAACACCCCATTACCCTAGAGTACGTACCGGAACGCCCGTAGGTCATTCCGACACATAACCTAAGATAATGGAGCGCT
>JANQBM010000220.1:11344491-11362579 GCA_025594535.1 Erythroxylum domingense | reverse complement strand
ATTCCAATATCATTTGCATCAGAACATAATAACACATATCATAATAGAATATACTTACATCAAACTTATAAATATTCAAACAAATTATCGAAATCAAAAAACAGAACTTTAAAGTATCTGAATAAATTTTGCTTATATCAAAACAACATTTAGTAGTATCAGAATTGAACTTAGCTTATATCAGAATTTAACATTTATCAGAAGATAAAACCAGTTAGCTTGCTAATCCTTTTTACAAAAGTGGGTACGGGACCAGAATAGGAGATACCTATGAATAGAAGAGACTTATGTCTCGACACCGAAGTGTCCTTATCAGGAGACACAGAAGTGTCAATATCAGGAGACACTGAAGTGTCGACACCTTAGATGTGTCCAGGAGTAGCTGTAGACCCTTCTAGGCATGCCTATTTACCCACGACTAGGACTTGATAGTTTTAAAACAATCCATTTCAGATTTCACAATCACAAGCAAAAGATGTTATGTCTTTATTCCATTTTCCTCAAATTGAACATATACATATGCAAATCCAACTAATCATATCTTATAAGCATAAATATTTGTAATAATGTACCATTAAAGGCATTATGTATTTCCCATTCCATATCATGACACGAAGTTCCAATTTGTAACCAATCATATTCAATTCGCATCATATAAACCTTTTGAAACCCATTGGTATTCATAAGAACACATTCATCTTTAAACACATCATTTTTTTCAACATTTGACACATTATTAATTAACCTCACATTCTTTAAGTAACTATCTCCATTAATAAACCATAACTTAATTACCTTTTACTCCATTAATCTAACATTATCTAGGTTAATTTTTAATCTCAATTAATTTTAATTAAACCATTGTTAAAAAAACCCTAACCTTATATATATCAACAATTGCACAAAACCAAGTTTTTCACCTTCTTAACCCTTTTCCAGATTTTCTTAGGACAAGTTTCGAGTCAGTTTTGTATGGCCATTTTGACATAGAAACTAAGGTTTTTGGGCAATAAGTTCTTCTAAAACATTGTTCTTATATGTCTTAAGTTTCTAAAGAAATATAATTAATGCAATTTAGTTTATTATTTCTAAATTTATACTCAAAATACTATAGGCTATTTTCAAACACAGATAGCAACCAATATTCAACTTCAAGCCAAATTTCAAAACCCTTAAAGACAAAACTAAAATTCGTTTCCTTAACGCAAATTGTATAAATATGTATATAGTTTAATCTGAAATTAAAATTACCCCATTTGGATAACTACAGGTCAAGTTATGGATAAAATATTGATGTCTATTCAGTGGAACCACTACAATTATCATACACCTTTAACACCCCTTCAACATAGTTCATCACTTCCACTTCAATTACACCTTATTCATGCCTCAATTCCATATCCATTTCATGTCCAGAACCAATTCAAAAATTATTAATTAACTAACTTACAAATCAATCTCTTCCACACATCAAAACCAAACTAGAAATTATCACACAAATGTCATTTTTCCAGCATTCATTTCTCATCATCTTAATACATATTCCATACTAATTCAATTATCATACAACTTAAATTAATACAAGCTATCAAGTTTAGAATTCCCTTACCTCTTTAACTTCAAATTCAACTCCAAAGAACCAGATATTCCAGCCCTTCCAAGCAACCAACACAAGTCCAAAATCAAGGTGCAAATCTTAGCACCAAGAAGACAACATAGAAGATAACATAATCTACTTTTTTGATACAATATTTGGCTAAGAATTTTGAGTGATATTGCATAAATTTTCAGAAAAATTTTAGAGGTGAAGGAGAGGGATAGTTTCGGTGGAGAATTTAAAATGAAGGTTACAGAAATTTCTAGCAAGTTTGACACCTAAGTTGCTAGGTGTCCTAATCTTGGAAGAGCAGCACATGTCACTAAAGCATTTATCACATTATCCCCCCTTTAAGTTGCCATAAGTCACACATTTATTAGGCCATTTGTCACTTAATGAATGCTGCCATGTGTCATTAAATTATTAGTCTACATGTCACTCCAAGATTGGTCCACTTGTCAATCAACCAATGATGCCAAATGTCAATAACTCATAAGCTTCTATTAGGCCATTTGTTACTTAATGAATGTTGCCATATGTCATTAAATGATTAGTCCACATGTCACTACAAGATTGATCCACTTGTCACATAATTATTGGTCCATTTGTTAATCAACCAATGGTGCCAAATGTCATTCAAAATATAGGCATAGTCATACTAATTTTCATGTACCAACTTGTCTTGCCAGTTGACAATTTTCTTATTCCAAATGTCCATTTTAATACCTCGATTCTCTAATGATATTAAGTAATTCCAACCTAAAGTATGATCCAAAATTCAAGACATGTGCAATTCTCAATCATATCACAATTTTTAACACCTATCATACATATACTTTCATGAACATGTAACATTTCAACTGGGGAACAATTTGGGGCCTTACATGTCAGATCCGAGTATCTATACGTATAAGTACAACTACTAATTCTCATACAAAATCTATATAATCCATACTCAACTTCACACCTATTAGCTCCATTACAATTAATAAAGTAACTAAAGCTTTCCCTCTTATTCTCCTCTAAAATAGTTAAAACGTTTGGTAATATATTATGATCCTTTTACTCCCTAAACACTTTTTTATTTTAATATGCTCTAGCATGCTAATAATAAGCTTTACCCTAGTCTCTAAAATCCAACTATTGAAGGTCTTCTTAATATTATTATCCATATAATCACATCTATGATAAATACTAAAATATGTCATCCATCATGTTTCCTTAGGATATTCTAACAGATTTTGAACATAACATGGCCTCAATTCATTTAGAACATGAAATTGATCATTGGAATTAAGGACAAAGGTGGCTTTTACTATCCTTCAGAACTAAAACTTGAGAGTATCTCCATTCCATCTTTGCCTCCAATTAACATAAATATGCTTTGCACATATTTTATACTTAACATTAGGTAGCAAGTCTTTAATTGCATTAAAAAGACTAAATAGAAATAAATACCAATTGGAATAAACAATAACATAAAATATACAAGCGTATATAAGTAATAGTATGAGAACATACCTGGTGCATGTCAAATATGAATGTGAAGCCACTTTCATTTTCAGGTTATATATCTAAAACTAGAAGCTCTAAGAACCACTTCCATATTTCTGTACTACACCCTAAGTAAACGTTTAACTATTTCCATCCCTTCCAATAATAGCCACTAACTTTCCTTTACATATCCCTTTTAAGAAATATCCATCAAGTCCTATTATTGGTCTACAACTTTCAATCCAATCCCTTTCACAAACATTGAAACAAATATAAAATATTTCAAACATTCTTTTACCATTAGCATTATTTATTATTCTGACTGCCTATGTTTTATTCTTCACCTATTTACCATACCCCTTCAATTTAGCAAATTCTTCCACATGACACCTATGCATCATCTTAATGACAATAATCTTTGCTATTTTACAGGTATTAAAACTCACATCTACTTTTAACTCCTTCCATAATAAGGCCTTTAAGTTTGCCACTTTGATGTTTAGTTTTCCTTCAATCTTATTCTTGGAGTGGCTTGAGATCCATTTAGATAAGATGAGCTTATAATATTAGTGGTTGCACAACTATGATTAGGCTTGTATCTCTTCACAATAAAATTTTTGTCATTTCTTTCTATACTTATAAAAAGTAACCAAAGATACTGTGGTGCACATCTCACTTTAACAAACTTCTCATTTTTCATACATTTCAAGCCCAAACTCTTTGTAATGGAGTATTTTATAACTACCCCTTGAATTCCCTAGGATTTTTGAACTTCAAACCACCAATTCAAGTTGGAATTTTGGATATTGGATCATAATTATTTTTACACTTCGCTCTCAGTGCATTGTTGACATCCTTATCTAAACTTATGCAGTTCTAACTTGGGTCATCACCTCTAATGTACTTAGTCTTTTTTAGATTCAAAACCCTTATGTTTATTTTCATGTGTGTGTTCTCTTTTATCATTTTCAATATCATCATTCATAGCCTCATCTTCAAATCTTCTCTTAAAGTTCCTCTCTTTTTATCTGATCTCATAGCCTATAACTTATTATCATCTCTTCTATTATCACATTCCAAATCGGTCAAAAAATCATCCTCACTAACTTCATTTTCAGTAGAAGAATTTAGCACATTTTTAGTTGACACGTTCTTAACTTCAGTTGGCACACCATCAACTTTAGTTTGCCTACCCTCTATTTCAGTTTTCACATCCTCAGTTTCAATTGGCATACACTCAACTTCAGTTTACACACCTTCAAATTCAGTTTTCATACCTTTAATTTTAATTGGCACACCCTTTAATTTAGTTTGAACACCCTCAAATTCACTTTACACACACTCAATTTTAGTATGCAAACCTTCTACTTCAATATTTATACATTCTACTTTAAGCACATGACTATAATCATTCTCATTTTACACTACAATGTTTTCTTCATTGTAGCCTCTAACTTTTAAATTACTTGCTCCCAAAACAACCAATTCATCCTTTATATAATTATTTTCTTCTTCTTTACTAGATTTTGGAACCACATTATCATTACCATCATCCATATTATCTGCTTTTGATGCTTCTTTTGCACTGTACTCATGCTCAAAATGAACCTCCATTTTAACATATTTTAAAACAATTGAGAGAAGTCATTTGTCTTGAATCATCTTCAATCTCAACCAATCCACCTTCTTCATGTTTATGTGGGTGCCTATAGTACACTTTATCTAACTTTTTATATCAATTTTTCTTTATAGTTATCACATTATTAAACTAATATAATTTTTCTGGTTCAACATCTTCATAAAAACTTTTACTACCACCAATATAATAAAATGAGTTATGTCTATCAATTTCTTCCCTATAGTAAAAAGAATTCGTTTTCCAACAGGATTCCATATCCTAATAAAACAAGAATTAATGTCAATAAGATATTAAAGGTATCACATAACAAGACATATCAATAACAATATCATTTTAATACGCTTTAATATTGAACAAAAAGACATGTCAATATCATTTTAATGCAAAATTAAACATATATTGTAATTTTTTTCATTGATAAATGCATTTCGATATGCACTCTAATATGTATTACTTAGCTTTTTTCATTTTTTTTAAAAGTAGCTTTTTTCAAGTTAGGATCAACATATATTGTATTTTTTATTTTCTCTTCATTGAAATATGTATGTTGATGCCCCTACATTCTTTCAAACACATTAAAAAAGAAGTTGAAATTTTAAATTTTGTGACATTCAGACAATCAAACAATTTGTGAAAAATAAAAACATCCTGGCTATAAATTAAGGTTTAAGGTAAACTTCATTCAACATTCAAGTGAGGACTTAGTTAAAGTAGTCATCTCAAGCCAAGCAAGCAAAATAAGTATAAGTCAATAAAGGAGCCTTGGCATCAAGATGTCCACATTAAGGAGAGTTGCTTCAAACTAATATGCTATCTAGAATGGTAGAAGTAAAATAATCCAAATAAAGAGAGAAATAAGAAAGAACTTGAAAACATGAAGAAATTGTGGCATTAGTAGGAGGAAAAAAACACTTTTGTTTTATTTAAAGGGAGTTCTTTTATATATTTCAACATGTCCTTTGAGGCACTTCTAAATGTAAGAAAGCAACCTAATGATTTAGGTTTCCCCTCTAAACCAATGATTGATGGTCTTTGGTTAAAGGTTTGGTTATGTTATTTAATTGCTCTCTAAGTTGTCTTATATAATGCAATTTTATCTTGTAATTCCTTTATATTTATAAGTATAGGAAACATGTTCATAAATATAATAGATTATGCTAAAGCAAACCTATTTTATCTTAAAATTAGATTTAGGTTTTAACCTAAAGTCATTAATTTGTTTGATTTTTTTTAAAAATCTATAAATACCAAAAGTATACGAGTCATAACTTTATAGTATAGACAGTATCGTTCCCACGAGGATTGTTATTAATCACCTAAAATTTTTTGCAACACTTTGTTTAAGGTAAACAATGTAATAATTTTAATTAGAACATAAACTAAACTAGAGAAAATTGATAGTTAAATAATTAACAAAGCAGTAATGAACTTTTTATTAATCAATGATAACAATATAGGAATTACTTTTATCCTTGTTTTGTTTTCACCTCACCCTCTTGATTTAATAATGATTGAACCTATATTTCCAATAGTTACGATTACCCTTTCTCAAGATCTAACCAAGTAATCTCAATTGAAATAGATAAAAATTGAATTGTCACCTGTCAATTTCTTAAAACGCTTCCTAACTATCCAATTGGATTTGAAGCAATCATATGGGTAAATAATAGATAATTAAGATCTCTCTTTAATTGCCTATTAATCTGATGTTTATAGGTCTATTATGATACCAGCTCTCACTATGCAATATAAAACATATGTTTTAACATAATCCTCAATTAAGATTAAAGATTACAATAATAACCACCACATAGTATATTTCCATTAAATCAAGAACATAAATGTTTAACAAAATGATTCAAGAGTAATTCCTAAAACAAATTTATTGATTCATAGCTAAAATAAATCCACAATTGCTCATTATCAACATTTAAGAACGAGGAAAGAAAAGGAAAGAGTAGAAGATTAAATCTTGGCTGTATTCTTCTTCTTATCCTTGAGCTAGAAATTTCTGCAGCTTTGTTCTTCTTGAATTTTTACCTCTTTAATCTCCTTGTTAGATGTTCTAGTCATCTCTTCTTATGTTTTTGTTTACCTTAAATACGTCTTAATCCTCCTAGGGCTCTTTCTAGTGTTTCCTTATTTATTTACATTACAAAAATAGGCCAAAATCATTAAAAATACAAAAAAAACTTGAAACCTAAAAATTTGTGTATATGCATAATTGTCACAGTCCTCTTTCCACCTTCTTCTTCAATTTTTCTTGAAGTTCCCTATCTCAACTCATCATCCAAACATATTAAACATCCCCTGAAACATGCATGAAGATCAAATTCTTTACCTAATGAACAATCAACAATCATCAAACAAAACACACAAAGCACTAATAAAAACATAAATCTAAGTCCTAAATACATGATTATCACCTAAGAAAACACCTAATAACACATTTTGCAAACTAGAAAACACATATGTCAATTACCGTACGCTTAAACATTTTCTTGTCCTTAAGCAAAAGTAACACCATAAAATAAAGAAAACACAAATAGAAACACAATTCACATAATCATGCATCAATGTAACAAGGCACAATGGTATATTGACATAAAATCTTATGACATTAGCGTACCTCAAATTTCAATTTGGTAAAATTTCTAATGTCGTTAAGTAGGGGATATAATCATGTCAAGAACCTGATTCTGGTAGTGGATCCATTATAATATTCCAATATTGGTCAAATGACAAACGAGTACGAGAGATGGAGGAGGAAAGGAAAATTATAGAAGAAGAGACATGATGAATAAATCCAAATTGAAATGTGAATTGGTCAAATGGAAGGGCATACCAAAGATACTTGTTTTAAGATGTATGGGTATTCAAATTGGTACAAAGAGACAAAAGAGGAAAGATCGAAGGCTGTGAAGAGAAATATGGCAAATATGGTATAAATTGAGAAAATAAGAGAAATAAATGTGGAATAAATTGAAAAATCAAAAAATGATTAGTAGTTAAACATTTCTAGCATAGTTAAATAGTAGGTTGAGAGATTTATGAAAGGAAAGGAAAATTTGGGAGCTGATAGAGGAAATAATGTGACCTTTACACACTTCAAGAAGTTTGCAGGTAACATAACACTTAGATCTCTTAGCTCACTTAAATTAATTGGAAGTGAATTTTGGATAATAGATATTGGAGCTTCTAATCACATGTGTGTGGATGTAAAACACATGAAAAATAACACTCCAACTAACCAACCAACCCTAGTTTACTTCCCATATGGAACTATTAAGTTTGTTCACCATATATGTGATATAAACTTGAAAGAAAGAATAATTTTAATAAAAGCCTTATATACACCAAGTTTTTAATTTAACTTGTTATCTTTCAACAAGTTAACCATTACAACATTTATAAAATTTGTCATTTATCCACCTTTCTATGTTTTACAAGACCTGAAGACTAATGAAACATTAATAGTTAGCACGATCATAAGAAGATTGTTTATACTTGTTCCCTCTTCATTTGATCAACATACCATAAAGTCTTATATTAGTAAAATTATATTCCTATTGCTTTCATAAGTAAAGTATATGTTATAGATGGTGCAATATGGCCCAAAAGACTTGGACATTCTTCCTATATTGTAGCTACCAATATTTGTTCTTTGAATAAAATTCATTTTGACTACTCTGATCCTTATAATATCTGCCCTATAGCAAAAATGAAAAGAAACCCTTTTCCCATTAGTGGCATACATACAACCAAATATTTTAAGCTTATTCATATAGATTTATGGGGTCCATATTATAGCCCTTGTTTAAGTGGAGCAAAATTCTTCCTTACTATTGTTGATAATTTTAACATATATACATAGACATATCTGATAAATTATAAATATCAAGTCACTTTAATCCTTTTTCTAAATGACCTAAACGTAGTTTAACCTCAAAGTTTAGAATGTAAGAAGTGACAACGAGTCTGAATTTATAAGTCAAGAATATCAAATATTGCTATCCAACAGAGGAATTTTACATTAAAGGTCATGTATTCAAACTCCCTAATAAACTAGGGTAGTAGAGAAAAAACATAAACATTTGTTATAAGTTGCAAGAGCCCTCATGTTTCAATTAAATTTTTCTAATATATTTTGGGGAGATTCTATCCTTACTATCACTTATATAATTAACAAACTAACATCCATCTTACCTAATGAAATCTTTTTCTATAAACAACTAACATATGAATATCTTTAAAGCTTTAGATGTCTTTGTTTTGCTACAAACACTAACTATGAGATCCCAACGAAGTATGCCTTCTAAGGGTATGGATACCTCTCCCTTATAGACGCGTTTTCCCAAGGTGTGAGAAGAGCAAAATTCTAAGGGCTTGGCCAGGCCAAGGCCCAAGGCGGATAATATATGTGGGCAGGTGTTCTAGGGTTGTTACAATAGTAACAGAGCCAGTACTTGAACCGATGTGTCAACAAGGACGCTAAGCCCTAAAGAGGGTGGAATGTGAGATCCCATATCGGTTGGAGAGGGGAACGAAGTATGCTTTATAAGGGTATAGATACCTCTCCCTCATAAACACGTTTTCCCAAGGTGTGGGAAGAGCAAAACCGTGAGGGCTTGGCTAGGCCAAGGCTCAAAGCGGATAATATCTATGGGCAGGTAGTCTAGGACTGTTACACTAACCCTGGAAAAAGAAATTTTAACATTAGAGCCTAGCAATGCATCTTTGTTAGGTATAGTCATAAATAGCAAACATACAAACTTTATGATATTCAAAATCATAAAGTTGTTATATCCAAAGATGTCCAATTTCATCAAACCATTTTTCCTTACCACAAACCAAAAAAACCTACATAAACCATTCCTTTAACAATATTTTTTTACTTACCCAAACCTAATGAATATCCTTGTACCCGATGATAGTGGTAGATTACATAACGTTTTAGTGAGTAGTTTAGTATGTGTTTAGTTGTTAAATTGAATGATTAGTGCATGTTTAGGTTAGGATTGTGTTATTTAGTTAGACATTTGTATTTTGAGTGTTTTACAGATTAGAGCATGCTATTGAGCTTAATTTTGTGTATTTGAGGTGGCTTGATGTGTTTGTTAATGTTTTAGATCAATTATTGAAGAATGGAGAGAATTCGAAGGAAACTCATAGCAGGCCCTATGTCCACTATTGTGACAGAAGCATGGACGGTCTGCAACGATCATGGCTACTTCTGCCATGTTCATGATAAAAAGAAAAAATCTTAGGCCACGATCATGGTTTACGCGACAGACAGTGCAGACAGCCTCCCGAACATGACTTATTGAGGGACATTTAAGAATTTTTGGACCCAGGAAAACCCTAGGGTTTACCTAAAATGGAAAATACTATATAAAGAAAAAGAAAGAACACTATAATGAGCTCCATTCTCTACCACTTTGAGAAAGATCCAAGGAGAGAGGAAGAAGAAGATAGAAGGAGGATAAAGAAAGAAGGAGAAGAAGGACTGCAGTGCTGCTACCTTCCCTATCTATTCCGACCTTTCCAAGTGACATTTTCATTTCATCTTTATTATTCTTTCTTTTGAATGTATAAGATGGAATTGATAGAGATGGATTTGGGTTTGATGATGATGTTCTAAAATTCTTTAGGGATTTGTTCTTGAATCAATGTTAATGTGATTTATTTTGATGTTAATACATTGGGTGTTGTGATTATTTTTTTTATATGCATGCTTCGATAACAAATAGAGAGAGCAAACCGATAGCAAAACGATTAGATTGGTAATGATAGTAAAACAATCTAATAGATCACGCAAATAATCAAATCGAGAAATTTAGATGAAGACAGATCTTGTGTGAGGACCTAGTTGTCTACTAGAGGGCTCAAGATCTGATTTGATTTATAGGATTTTTGTTAAATGAGAGATTGCAAATTCTATAATCCAATTAGGGGTTATGATTTAGGATTTAATCATTATAACTAGAGTGAGTAATCCACCCTTTGAAAGTCCAGGACTGATGCCGTATTAACTCTAAAGTAATTATGTTAGCATTTGCTGATAGGATAAATCGCCCTTCTCGTAATCGACTAATCTTCCTTGTGTGATTTTTGCTTTTGAATTGGTGGTGCTCAATTGGATTCTTTATGTGATAATTTTACATTTTAATTCCAATCAATCATCTTCACGTGTTTAATTTTCTATGCAGTTTTTATTTTCATTTTAATAATTCTTTAAGCCTTATATAACTTAGAATTAGATTAGTTCGAAAACTACTCTAGGGATTGACTCCTCACATACTACACCTACAACCTGTGTGCTTGCAGTATATTGAGGGTTTTAAATAGATTAAAACTTGCCTCAACAAGTTTTTGGCTCCATTGTCAGGATTAGTATGATTAGTTTAGTTCTTGTAGTCTAAGGCATTCTCATCACTCTTGTGTCCATACATTTGCATGAACATAAGAGTCACTCAAAGTTTAAGTCGAATCGCTAGAACCTTAGCACTCGAAATCACTCTCTTGGAACTAGTCATTTGAAAAGCCAAACGCCAAGAAGAAAAAATTGAAGAACCAATGACTGAGAAAATTCATCAAGAGTTTCAGCAAGGAGGAAACCAAGGGAACCAACCTCAAACCCTCTTAGATTTCATGAGACTAGAATTTAATGAAACCAATCAAGGTGTTACTAGACCTCCTATTCAAGAACCTTCATTTGAAATAAAGTCGGCCTTATTGAATATATTGCAAACAAATGTGTAATTCTACAAACTGACCAATGAGGATCCTAATGCACACATAGTGAACTTCCTCGAAATATATAATACCTTCCGATATCATGGGATGTCAAAAGACATTTTAAGGATGAGGCTTTTCCTCATTACGTTAAAGGATAGAGCCAAAGCTTGTTATCACTCTCTTAGTCCCTCAAATGTCATAACGTGGGAGCAATTGGGATGTGCATTTCTAGACAAGTATTTTCCCTTCACTAAAACTATGAAGATGATAAAAGAAATCACGAACTTCCAATAGAGTGATAGGGAATCATTTTATGAGACATGGGGGAGAGATAAGGATTTGCAAAGGAGGTATCCATACCACAACCTACCAAAAGAATTTCTTTTACAAAGCTTCTACAATAAAGTCAATCCACCCACAAGAGGTACCATTGATGCAGCATTGGGCAGATCGCTTATATGAAAGACTGACGAAGCATAGGAGTTGCTTGAAGAAATGGTCAGTAACATTTGTCTATGGACGAATGATAAAAGTAGACAACCTATAACCCTCCATGAGAAAAAAGGAGCCTTAGTTGTTAACCCAATTCCAGAAATGCAAGCTAAGATCGACAACTTGACTCGACAGTTGAACAACATGAAAGCTTCTTCTTTAACCCCTATTAAGGCCATTTAACAAAGATGCGAGCTATACGACTACACTAATTATAATACCATCAACTGCTTCCTAATGCAAAGTAATGAAACAAAGCAATTTAAGTATATGGGAGCATAGTTTGGTTATGGTGGAGGGAAAAACCCCTAATCGAACACATACAATTCTGGGTGAAAGAATCACCCAAACTTTTTATAGTCAAACAATGCTAGAGGTTAATTCCTACCTCAAAGGCCACTTGGTTTTCAACAGGAGAACCCTGATTCCATGGATGCCAAATTAGAAAAAATCCTAGATAAGATTAGAAGCTGGATGATGTACATAAGAGATTAGAAGAAAATTTTCAACAAGTAACAAAGAATCATGCATCCTCCATTCACAACTTGGAAGTCCAAATGGGCCAATTGGCAAATGCATTGTTTGCACGAAATGCGATGAGCCTTCTAATTAACATAGAAATAAACCCAAAGTAAAGGATCATGGTTATCACCTAGGCTATTAGGAGAAACTCAACCAAGCTAAAAAAAGATAGGAAGAGGGAAAAGAAAAAGGCGGACAAAAATCTCCTGCTGGATGAACATAACCTGAACATTTTACCTTTCCCATGGACTTCATCATTTTGGACACAAAGGAAGACTTGGAGATACTAATTATCCTTGGACGACCATTTTTAGCCACCGGCTTATCTATTATAGATGTTGATGAAGGCAAGTTAACTCTAAGGATGGAGAATGAGAAGGTGTCTTTTAACATGTCCAATGTTAGAAAAAGCTCTCACATTTCTATAAACATCATTAAGAGAACCAAGTCTTGTGGAGAGGTTGAACATAGTGATGATCACAAGGATCCACCTAGAAAGCCACAATCTCGAAGGAATAAGCGGAAAAAAGAAGATGAAGAAGAAGCGTGGTGAAAATCACAATTTGGTAGCTCATTTGCAATTTATAAGACCTACGATCGTGCTACCACTACACGACTCGTTCGAACCACCATAAACAAAAAAAGTACATCAAGTTACCAATGATAAAGGAAGCATTGTATGAAAGGAAACATATGGTTTTTTATCATCTTGTTATGCCATCTTTTGCAGTAATTAGGTTTTGTATCCTGTTTTTCTTTGTGTGTGTTTCAAGTTTAGTTGAATATCTTAGGAGAATTGAGGATTAGCGGACTTGGTAATGTGGTGGAAGGCAAGCACAAGGAGGCAATAATGTAATTATAAGGTATGGAAGAATTTCAGGATGAAATGAGGAAAAGAAGCGAAATTAGAAAGTATGCAGGATTTTTTTTTACAAGGTTACGATCCTAGCCTGCAGCGGGGCAGACAGGTATACGAGAGTTTTAGCCTTTTTTTCAATTTTACCCCCTTTTATCCTTCCTACCCTATATATTTACACTCACCCTCATTTTTCTCACACCTTTCACTTTCTCACTCTCTCTCTAAACTTAAGAACTGAACTCCTCTCACTTTTCTCTACCCATCTTCAAGTCTTCAACTCTCTCCAAATTTTTCACAACTCTCAAACCAATGGGACAATGCATCAAGCAGATGGTTAAGTGAACCCAACCAAAAGGAAAAGTCCAAATATCGGTATGCGTACAACAAAATAGGGCAGCAGATTATGGTGCACCTTTCTTGATCTTCTCAAAGAAGGAAGGTAACTGTTACCACACCCTTAGTTTAGAGAACATTATTGTGCCTAAATAATTAGATTTTGATAAGTTAGAAACAAATGGATTGAGAGAACGGGTTGATGCTTTAGACGGAAGAATTCAGTGGAAAATTAACCATAGAATTCTTCCCAACTCTTCAATATGAGCCAACTAACCCCAAAGACCTATGGTTTCAGTTGCAGGGTTAACCATACGACTTAAATTATGACATTTTGTGTGAAATTGGTGGATTCCCCATCCAACCATAGTAGATCAGTATGATGACTTTCGTACTACCCACTATTGGACGGAACTGACTGGGTTGGAGAGCTTCGATGCTAAACATGCCCACAATAATATTATTAGAAGCCCTGAAAACTTGTTATTGCACAAATTTATGTGTTAAACTGTCTTTGACAAAAAACTAACAAGTGCACAATAAAAGAACTTTTCCTATTATGGTGCATGGAATATAACGTCCAAGTTTGTACCTCCACCCATATATTTAATGCAATTATTGCTTCTTTCAGAAAGAGAAGCGATAATTTAAGCATGAGGTACTTGGTCACAACCTTTGTGGAATACTATATCTTCAATTGTAATGGACTAACTATCCATCATCCTGAGTTTCTCAACACTTGTCACTTGACGAGAGTTGAAATCTTGAAGTCACATAATATGGAACTTTGAGATATCAGTGCAAAATCTCATGTCAAGATCAAGGCGAGATAAGCCAATTAGAGCTCGACATCACCATAATAAGAGGAGGACTCAACCAATGAGGAGTCAGAAGAGGAAGAGCAAATAAGATCGGAGAAGGTAATGGAAGCCATCTCAAACACTAACAAAGCCATTTCAGAAAACGTTAAGGTGTTGAAGGAGATGGCTAGAGAACAAAGACGTCAAAGCCAGGACATACGATGTATTTATAGATATGTTAAGGCTCAAGGTGTTCAACTACCACCTCCGACACCATCACCACCTCAATCACCATGACGGTTCTATACTCTAACCCTTTTCTTTTATTTTATTATTAGTTTCAATTTTTCTCATGTTTCTTTTATCTCGTTAATTCTTATTCCCACTGTATTGTTGGTTTGTTCTTCTCACATTGAGGACAATTTGATGTCTACGTGTGGGGAGAGTTGTGTGCATTATATGTTTTGTTTGAATTTGAATTTTGCATATTATATGTTAGTTTTTTTAGGATTGCATGATGTGATTTGTGTGAATGTGTCAATGGTAGGACTTAAAGGAGTCGGTTTAGCTTTGAACATAGTCTGTTAGGTTGTAAAGATGTATTAGCTTACAAAATTAGTGTTCTAGGTTGTTTTAGTTAAACATGCATATTAATTAGGATATGATGTTGGTTCATTCGCTCCAGAAATTTACCACATTCATTTATAATTTTAGGTCAATCGAATACATAGCATTGTTAATACCTTTTCATGAGAATGATTAGCTAAAGAAATGAGGTAGGTAATAAAATGAAACAAAAATAATAAAAGTGTGTGTTTTGTTTAATAAATAACTACTTTGTTAGTCCTTTTTGAAACAAATCAAGTTATGAATAGAGCTAGTAGCCAATTGAGAATATGATGTAGCTAAGTAACTAGGGGACATTCATTAAAAATGTTTGCCTTCTCATCAAAAGGCTATAATGACATTCCAACCAAGCTGTTTAATAAAAATATGGCCTAGATGAGTAACTGAGGGACATTCATCACAAATTTTTTTCTTCGCATCAAAAGGCTAGGTTGTGTCAGTTAAAAGCAACAAAAATAGTGCATTGTTTAATAAATCCTACCGATCTTAGTAAATAGCTCGAATTTTCATGAAAAACTACTTAAAGATAGTTACAAATTTGATTGACTGAATAATTATCAATGTGTATATGTAAGTGATAAGAGTGAATGAGTTTGACATTAGGGTCTTGATATGTATGTATATTTGATCTGAAATACTTAAACACATATTTCACAAGTTAATAAGTTAGAACAATATGAGAGATTGTGTTTATACTTAAATTTCTTTCGTGAAGTTTAATGTCATTGACCCATTATTGCATATGTGTGTGTTTTGTTGTTAATTGTGTTTGGTGTGTTTTTTTTTATTTGTTTTATCTTTCTTTGAGGACAAGCAAAAATTTAAGTGTAGGGACGTTAATAGTGGTAGATTGCTTAATGTTTTAACGAGTAGTTTAGTATGTGTTTAGTTGTTAAATTGAATGATTAATGCATGTTTAGGTTATGATTATGTTATTTAGTTAGAAATTTGTGTTTTGAGTGTTTTACGGGTTAGAACATGCTATTGAGCTTAAATTTTGTGTATTTAAGGTGTCTTGATGTGTTTGTTAGTGTTTTAAATCAAATATCAAAGAATGGAGAGAATTCGGAGGAAACCCAGAGCAAGGCCTAGGGCCATGATCATGAAAAAAGCTTAGAGGGTCTGCCACAATCGTGTCTCCTTCTACCACCATCGTAACAGAGAGCAAAAATTTTAGGTTGGAGTCATGGCTTACGCGATAGACAACGCAAACAACCTCCCAAATGCGACTTATCAATGGGGCATTTGGGACTTTTTGGACCTAGGAAAGTCCTAGGATTTATCTAAAATGGAAAATACTATATAAAGAAAGAGAAAGAACCTTAGAAGGAGCTCCATTCTCTGCCACTTTGAGAAAGATCCTAGGAGAGAGGAAGAAGAAGAGAAAAGGAGGAGAAAGGAAGAAGGAGAAGAAGGGTTGCAGTGCTGTATCTTCTTGATCTATTCTGACCCTTCATTTCTTTTTTATTTTTCTTTCTTTTGAATGTATAAGATGGATTTGATAGTGATGGATTTGGGTTTGATGATAACGCTCTAAACTTCTTTAGGGATTTGTTCTTAAATCAATGTTGATGTGATTTCTTTTGATGTTAATTCATTGGATGTTGTGATTATTTGTTGTATTTGTATGCTTCGTTAACAAATAAAGAGAGTGAACTAATAGCAAAACGATTAGATTGGGTAAAGATAGTTAAACAATCTAATAGATCACGTAACTAATCAAATCAGGAATTTAGACGAAAAGAGATCGCATGTGAGGATCCGGTTGCCTATTGTGTGTTTTTTGTTAATTGAGAGATTGAAAATTCCATAATTCAATAAGGGGTTATGATTTAGAGTTTAATGATTAGAACTTGAGAGAGTAATCTACCCTCAAAAGTCTAGGACCGATAACGTATTAACTCTAAAGTAATTTGATGATAAGATAAATCCCCCTTTTCATAATCAGCTAATCTTCCTTGTGTGAGTTCCGTTGTTAATTTGGTGGTGCTCAATTTGATTCTTTGCGTGTTAATTTTATATTTTAATTCTAATCAATCATCTTCACTCGTTTACTTTTCTGTGCATTTTTTATTTTCATTTTAATAGTTCTTTAAGCCTTACATAACTTAGAATTTGATTAGTTCGATAACTCCTCGAGGGATCGACACTTGCATACTACACCCATAACCTGTGTGCTTACAATATACTGACGAAATAGATTAAAACTTGCCTCAACACCCAACAAAATAATTTTTAAACCAATATAAAACGTTTACTTACACCTAATCAACCTGAATCATAGCAAGAAAAAATAGTGTCCAATGCATAAGATACCATCATTATCACATGATGAAAACAGAATCAGGCAAAGTGCTAGAACTGGAAAAACCCTTGCTTACTTGAATGATTATGTTTCCTATAATGTATAGTCTATCCCTTTGTCTACAAACTACACAAATCTTACACCAAAAATTTTTTCTTATCATAAATCACCCAATTTTTCTTCATCTTACATGTTATTTTTAGCTATAATATCTTGTATTCAAAGAACCATCTTCTTTCAATCAATTTAGACCTAAGAAGGAGCAGGTAGATGCCACGAATGCAGAATTAGATGAACTTGAGAAGAACAAAACATAGGAACTGATAGAATTACTACCAAGAAAAAATGTCATAGGGTCAAAATGGGTCTATCAGGAGAAAATAAAGCCTAATGGAATAATAGAAAAATGCAAAACAAGATTTTTAGTTAAAGAATATAACCAAGTCGAAAGGATTGATTTAATATATAACTTTTCAGCAGTCATAAAAGGGGTGACATGTAACACCCCACTCCTGCTGGACCCGAACTAGATATCGACGGTGATATCCTAGTCCTTGCCCAGCGAGGGTGGTGTGCCACATCACTAAACAATTAAAAGTCGGTATAATTTTTTTTTAAAACCACAAACATAAATTACAGAAAATCAATAACCAAAACGGTGCACTTTATTTTATAATCATTT
>JANQBM010000220.1:11268522-11281246 GCA_025594535.1 Erythroxylum domingense | reverse complement strand
CATGTGGAGTAACTGTAGTGATTGCACGTAGCGCTCCCTTATCATAGGATATGTACCGAAATGACCTACGGGTGGCCGGTGTGTACCCTACGGTAAGGGGGTGTTACAGAAAGTCATCTTTTGCACTCCAAGTGCATGGTTATTCAAATTAATGTCGTTTATTAAATATACAAGTATACTAGCATCTATTTGAGATTCAATTCTACTATGCATTACCTAGGCTCAAAATTCACATACAAGTCATTATGCATGTCTTAGATTGTCCTAATCCTATTTGAGAGACATGTTTTTCCTAACTCACCTCAAAAGAAGGTGTATGCTCCTTTTACTTCAACAATTTTCTGTACGAGCTCCTTGATCCACAGCTCTCGGGCCTTTATACATAGAAATGTAATGTGTTTACTATTTAAACATATAACTCATATTTATACACCATCACATAAGTGTATAAAACATAATATCACTATTTTTTTAAGTTATAGGATTTGACCATTAAGCGTCTCACATGGTTACTTCCCTTATTATTCACATAAGCTTTCTTTTGCATTTTCAAGGCATTTAATGCCTTGATCCAATACTTGCACATTTCAAAGCATAATTGAGCACATTTTTATCCAAGCACATTAGGCCACTACTCATCAATCTAAGCAACAATTCAAGTTTACTCTAAGTAAACATGAAAGCCTCTTTCCAATGCACACTATCAAAATCCTTAAATCCTAGGCTAAGTTCACTTAGGCATTTTATTAAACACCTAAGGGCATAAACTTGAAAGCCTCCTTCTAATGTACATCTTCCTCATTTTTCACCATCAATTCACATTATACATACACAATTAACATCATAAAGTTCATTTAAAGCATCAATTTCAAAAAATATTCAAAACTTCACAAACTTTCACCAAAGATAGGGCATTTCATTTTTAGCTTAAGGAAGCTTCTCCATGACCCATTTCATTCATCTAAATCATGTTTCATGCATATTCAAGCATGGAGAACAACATATCTTAACACCAAACTCAAAATCATAGTGTAAAGAGAGATGAGACCAAATTTACCTAAACTTTCCTTTGGTAATATCTTAAAATCCTTTGATAATTTCTCAAACTAATGATATATTTGAGTTCCTTAATCCCAAATTAACTTATAACACCTTAGTTTGGGTTAGAGAATCAAAAACTTGGTGAAAATTAAGTGATGGCCGAAACTTCCTCTTCTCCTCCTCTCTTCTTCTTTCTTCTCCTTTCTTGTAATTAAAACAAAGTGTTTTAATGCCAAATAATGGGGTGCATGACCACAAACAAGAAGAAGGGTCTAGAATTTTGACTCCTCTTTGACCAAACATGGTGAATTTATCTTTTTGCCCTTAGTTTATGTGAAATTACCATTATACCCTTCAAACTTTTCCTAAATTTGCAATTAAGCCCAAAATTTGAGAATAACCAAAACTTTTATTTTCATTTTGGTCCTCAAAATTTTTCAAATTATAATTAAGCTCCTTAGCCTTATAAAATTACATATTGGTCCTCCAAGAATTGAAAAATTACTTTTAAGTCCCTTAACTTTTAACAAGTTGTAAATAAGCCCTTATGTACATCAACTTTTCAAATTAAGCTTTCTAAGTGTCTAATAAGTCTATAAATCATGTCTAATCGCCTTTAAGGCATTAGAACACATTTTACTTGGCAAATCGACTCCATTGGATGGATATGGCCACCATGGCCATATCCATCCAATGGAGTCGATTTTACACACTTAGAAGCTTATATGTTAGAAATTTCTAGGATTTCACATACCGATGAACTCTAAGTTCATGTAAGGACATATAACATTACATATTACTGACATACATACCGAAAGGATTCAAATAAATTTTTGAACTCATATACAATCATGTATATATATAAATATACAGTAGTATCTCCAAGTACAGACCAATATAAAAGGGCTCAAAGAGTCCGGCGTTACAATGTTATTACCAGATTTCATGATGCACGAATAAATTATTATGCAAAAACTTTACCATGAGTTTTATGATTGTATAAGAATATTGCAGTTATGTTGTTATAAAAAGTTAAATTTTTTTAGTAAACTAATTACACTCACTGAGCTTGTTTAGCTCACCTTAATTTTTATGTTTTTAAACAAACTACCCTAGGTATGTGTACAGGTGCTGCAGTAATTCGGACTCCATTGCAGGATTAGTTGTATCATCAGGTGCTACTATACTTATGTCATTTTGAAATTTACATTTGTGTATAGAATGAATGTTTATAAAGGCTTTTAAATGAAATTCATGAATATGTTTTAGCTTTTGAAAGTTTAATGCAATGATTATTGAGAATTATTTGTTTAGGGTTGCTTGTGAGTGGACTTGAAGTCCAAAATTTGGAGTTGAGAAATTGGTGTGAATATATAGGTGTTTTGAAATTTTACAGGGCTGTTGAAAATTTTGGGAATGTCAAATTACAGTCGTTATGTTGCCAAAATTTTCAATAAAATGATAGAAAAAATTCTCACTATTTTCCATGCTTTTAATTAATAAAGTATAAAAGGTTTTAAATAGTTGGATGACTTGGCTTTGTAGGAACCCTTTGTTCGAGTCGGATATCAATTGGAGGGCTACTATGTGGTCATTGGGAGGGTTTCACTTGGGTTCCTAAAGGGGAACTTTAGGACGGGTCCTTTCACTTTTATTAACAACAAATAAATGCAAAGTGCTTAAGTGAATACTCAGATGCAAAAGGCATGTTAGAATTATATAAAATTAATTATTTATTTATTTTACTTGAGAACAATGGTATTATATAAAATACATGTACAACTTTATGGTAAACAAAAACTAACTTTAACATTAACGTAGACTTTCTTTGTGTTGACTTTGTTGCAATTGTTCCTTTCCTTCTTAGTTTTTCCCTTCCTTACCAATTCATTTATGCTTTGTTTTCCACAATTGCAAAACCATTGCTTTCTTCTTTTAATAATCTAAACTAGTGACGTGTATAAGAAAGAAACTTCTCCATGTTTGTCAACTTTTGAACAAAGAGTTACATGATCATCCCAATTTTCCAAATCTTTCGTTACCCTAACCCTCAATTTACAAACTTTTTAATTATAAAATGATTTATGAGATGTATTTAATGTATGTAACATAGAGGGGAGGAAGCTAACACTTTCTATTTATGTAGCTTATTTTACTATACGAAAACTTTCTTTAATTTGCATTCTCACTTTTAGCCTTTATCAAAAGCCATTGTCAAGAGTATATATTATACTACTTTTCTATTAACTGATTAATTATTGTGAGAAATGAATATATTCTTAGCGTCATAAAGACTATATGGTGTCGTCCATGTGAACTACTAATATAGCTTCAATTAAATTGAAATTATTTTGAATAGAAATGTGAAATGTGATTGCTTATTATTTCTAACAACTGAACATTATTGCATTTGAAAATAACATTCTATTTCCTTACTATTTTATGTGGATGAAATGAAACATAGTTAATAAAAGAATTAATTTTACTGATTCTTACTCATTCAATGGTATAGAGTCAACAAAACCCTATATTCATATAAACAAATGAATAAATTATTGAATACCAGTGAAAATTTCTAATCCGATTCCAAGTGAATAAACAATTCAAGTTGAAGGAACATATTTATAAAGAAATGATATTTGAAATACTTCACCAGGACTAGACTAAAGGATGGATTTAAAAAGGCTGAATGTAAGTATTATCATAAGATGTTGGTTAAGGGTTCTGAAGGTGGAATCTCTCATTTGAAGAGATACATGAAGTCGTAAAATAGAAAGAAGATGACATTTGGAGATTAAACATTTTTAAACTCTAACCTAATAAGAGAAGAATGAAATGATTTTCACAAATTATAATAGTAAAAAATTAAAGTTGTTGATAGCTAAGATGATCATTGGTGATGAACAATCACTTGTTATTGTTAATAGAAAAAATTTAGAATATTTCTCACCTCGCTTCAATCGAATTCAAGATTCCAACTTGGAATACCATGAAGAAAGGCATTTTCAAGATTTACGATGATCAAAAGAAAGAAATATTAAAGATGTTGTTCAGTATTTATGAATGGGTAGACATCACATCATATATGTGGATGGTTAACAACCAAAAGAAGGGTTATATGGTGGTGACAACACACTACATTGATAATGATTGGACTTTATTCAATTGAATACTAAGATAAATCATATTATTTAATATTTTATCATTTATTTTTTAATTGTGTTATAATTGATATTTGTTCAATTTTTTAAATGGTAGGATTATTTACGTGTTTGTAATGCATACAAGTGAAAGATTGATAACCGTAATGGTGGAGTGCTTAATAGATTGAAACATCAACACCAAACTCTCAACCAGACAACTGTAGCATAAATAATGCAATGATAAAAAAAAAGTGAAGAATAAGCTTGTTAATTGGTGGAAGGTTATTTTATATGTATTGTTTCATGCATATTATGAATTTAATTATGAATGACGAGCTAAAGGTAACAAAGGAAGACGTAAATGCAATTCAAAGTAGCATAGTGTATTAAAGTGCAACACGTTAAAGAGTGAAATTTTTTAAATAAATTGCATGATAACTACACATTTTGTACACAAATAAGTTGATTTTGGATTATCAAACCAGTTGGAATTCAACATTCAAAATTTTTGTGTCAGCAACCAAGTATATTAAGGTGTTCAATTGGTTGAGATCAAGAGATACTCAATATATTCCCAATAGAAAAATAGCCATTAGGATTTGGTTAACGCACTTTGTGCAAAGTTGGAGATATTTTATATACTATTGAGTTTTTCTCAGAAAACAATATCCAACTTTTCATATTTACTTTAGTCGCATGTACGAGATCAAGCAAGCTTTAACTGGTAGTAGAGTAGATGATGGATAAACTCAATTGTTATTGGTCTCTAATAAGATAAACTGTGACGTTTATTTCTATGTTAGACCTAAGATAAAAAATAAAGGGGATATATTTTTATTATCAAAATCTATATAGTGATTAAGCTAAGAACATATTAATGTCTTTAAGCAATGATGTTATGATTTGTTATTATCAACTAAGATTGGACAAAGATTATGATTGTAGTAGTTTAGGATCAACTTCATCTTCATTTGATCATATAACTGGTACAAGTTCAAAATTTGCAAAATTCATCAAGGAAAAAATGGTAAGGACTTATTATATTATAATAGAGTTGGACAATTAATTGGAGATAGGTGTTATGACCTTGATTGAAAATGTGCAATTCAATGTATTAATATGGTGGAAGACCTATAGAGGTGCTTTTTCGATCATATAAGCAATTGTATGGTACCTCTTAGGGGTCGTTTGATTTCACTTCTAATTTTCTATTGTAGTTCGTAGTCTTTATTTTTTATTTTTAGTTTTTATTTTCAAATAAAATAAAAAATGTTTAATTGTTAATGTCAATGTAGTTATATTTTTATTATTGATAATAGTTAAATATTATATAAATTTTAGAGAAAAATATTAAAATAAATAATTTTAGTTTAATATTTTATGTAATATTTTATTAAAAACTATTAGTAAAAGAGTTACTAAAGTTATTAAAATAAATAATAATTAAAATTATTTATAAATTAATATCTATTATTAATATATTTGGATTACTAAAACTAATTTAATTTTAAAATAATTCATTTAAAGATATTTTAAAATAAGTATATAAAATAAATAATTACTGAATTAAAAATTTTTAAAATAAAATTTAAAGTAATTGTAAAAATAAAATATTATATTAATGATAATTTTTATTAGTAATTAATATTAAATAACTACACAATATATATTTAATTTATATTATGACCAAAGAAAAGAATACAGAAAAATAAAAACCAGTTTTTATAGTTCTTAGAAGTTATGGAAATGAAAAAACTAAAACTAAAAATATAAATCAAAACTCAAACAACATATTTTTTTTGAACTTAAAAGCAAAAATAGAAAACCAAAAACTAAAGTAAAAACAAACAGACCCTTAGTAATTCTAATATCTACTAATGTTCAGAGTCTACTTTAAGTATTGGTGGTTGGATAGTTAGTTCTCATCGTATTCAACTTCATCCTAATACTGTAAAAGCCCTTATATATACTCAAAGTTGGTTAAATGATGAAAATATCCAATAAAACTCTATTGTTTATGATATGTTAGTTTTGTTTATTAGTAATTTTAACAATCATATATTATATTATTTTTTTATGTTGACAGAGATCAGTCTTTCAATTAAAAGTTTCTTTGAACAAATATTCGATGATGAATGTAAAATTAGCTATTAATTATCATGTGTTGAATACTTATTTAATACAATTACATAATAATATTTCTACATGTAAATGAAGTGGTGTGAACTATTGATGGCATTGATTGTAATGATTAGTTAGCCTCTTTCCTTTATTGTTGGTTTGTTTTTATAATTTTTATTTCCCAATCTACTTTTTTTTCAAGTGATTGCTTTGGTTTTTTAAAATTAAAGATATGAATTTTTACTTGTATGGTTTTATGCAGGTTAATAAAGAAAACACCATATTGTTATCTCTATTTGTTAGCACAACTTCAATCTCCAACTTTAATTGATATTTTTTGTATCTTTCTTCATCTGGATAATAGCACTATGTTACTTTTTAGTGTCAAAGATAACATGATTTTGGTAATAGCACTGTGATACTTATTGTATAGGTAGACAACTAAAAGCGTATGAGTGAACTCACTACATTTGGTTAGCAGCAAATTAGGACTTAACCTTTTTGAGTTTGATCATTTTGAGACTTAAACTTAAAACTTGCTCAATGAAGGGCTAAAATTTCATGAGTCTGCTCAATTTAAGACTTTTTTGGACAAAAATTAGGATGTTTTTACACGCACCATTACATGCAGGTCAATTAATGTTTAGATATCACGTTAATTGACCTAATTTATTGTCCAGGTCAGGTGGAATTTAAGAAAAAATTAATTAATTTCGTTTAAAATTTGTCTTAAACGAAAAACTCTTCAACCCTAAAATCAACGATTTTTATGAAAACATGTTTCACCCTCTTTTTCTTCTCTCGATTGTGCCTTCACTCTAATCCCTAGACGCATCATCACTTAATGCACGTGCCTTCACTCCAATCTTGCTTGTACCTTCTTAGTAGTGTGAGTGTGAGATCTCTCTTTTGGCATTGGAGGTGAATGGGCAATAAGGTTTTTAGAGATCTGAAACATACATGTGATGTGATTGAAGATTAAAGTAGGTAATGAGTCATGCTCCTTTCTAATTTTTGTATATAATTTTATGATGTTTTAATATTCACTTTATTCCTTTGCCTTAACAATGTTACATTTACGTAAATTATTTTATTTTTTTAAAATGAGTTTGATTATTGGGTTAAATAGCATGTAGATGATAATTGTTTTTCATGTACAATTCTATTATATATTTGTATATAGGATATGGTCAAGTTTTCTCTTCCCTATGTACTTGACATTGTACGTAGGTTATGATTTATGTCACTTGGTTTAGCTTCGTTGGTGGTTATCGATCTTTTCTCATTCTCTATACACTTGGTTCAAGATAAAGTATGACATTTATGGAAGAGAGGCAGATTATTAGGAGCAAACAAATTCAATTTTGTAGACATCATCTAGCTATCAGTGGGTGCACAATCAACATTACAACATTATGCTGTAATACTTGAGAATGAGCTCAAGTAGTAGTTCTTTAATGTAATGAGGTTGATTAGAGGATTCAGTTTGTTGTTTTCTTGGTTGTGATTTTGTGTTGAGTTGGAATTTTTTAAATTTTCAACTTTGGCTATAAAGGGATGCATTCTAAGCTTGATATGAAGTCATACAAGCTGATTTCTTCAACTTACCCAATTGAATGGGACTATAACGAAGAGGCTAAATATTGTTATTGTAACTTGAAAGCACTTAGATGGACTTCATGGACTAATGAAAATCTAGGAAGAAGTTTTTATGGTTGTCGACTCTTTTCTGTAATTTTGATACATTTTTGTGTTGTTTTAGCTAAATATGTTTATGTATTTCATTAACGAATTGTTGCTATTTCTTTAATGGTAGATTGAAAATGTTTGTGGATTTCATGAATGGCATGATCAAAGATTTTGTCCAAAAGTAAGAAAAATTATTTTAGAGCTGAAAAACAGAGAGAAGATGCTATATTATCACAATAATCTATTGAAGGCGGAAGTGATAAAGTTAAGAGAGAACGCAGTAGATGTTTTGTAAGCTGAAAGGATTGCAAAAAATTTAAGATGTTTTGCAAGCTGAAAGGATTGCAAAAAATTTCAAGTTGAAGAATGAGTTAGTTACCACGAGGACTAGTTATGAAACATATTCAGCAAAGGGTTGGAAATGGTTTGCTTGTTTAAGCTTGTGTTTAGTAGTTTTGCTTATATTTGTTAGTCTAAATAATGAAGGCAAAAAAGGCAATAGTTGTACCTTTAAAGCCTTACCTGGAAATGGTTTAATGTACCAGAACAATATGTAAATGTTCTTTACCTAACCTAATGTTGGAAAGTACAAAGTGTTAGATGTTTCAACATCTGTTGTATTACTAATTTGATGTTCTAGCCTAAATAGGTTTGATGTTTTATGTACTAGCCTAAACATGTTTGATGTACTAGCCTAAAGATGTTTGATGTTTCAACATTTGGTAAGGAAGATTAGTGACAAAATAGGATCTTTAATCAATGGAGATGGAGTATTCGTTAGTAGTCAAAATGAGCTAAAAAAGGCACCAATTGACTACTCTAAAAAATGTTATCTGTATTTTACCTCCGATCTAATGATTAACACAACTGTTAAGTTGTTTTATAAGTCATCAAATTATTGATAAGAAGACAAAGATGTTTAATAGACCTATAATTCTAACAGAGGCTGTATTAACAATGTACATGTTGTACCATTCATAAAATTCAACGAAAATGAAAAAACCTAAAAGAAATGCAATACACACTGATTGGAAAATAAAGGAAACCAGCACTTTACTACAAAAAACTGATCATCTCTTTCCATCCATAGACTTTAAGCTTTCCCTGAAAAATGCAAAACATTGTAAAGAATTTGACAATTCCAACCAAGCTTCCATCACCCTTGTTAACCCATTCATGAACTTCAACAAAAAGGAAAAAACATATAAGAAATGCAATTTAAACTAAAATTGGAATTCATTGCATTCATTGCTTAATAAAATTAATCCCAACAACATCCTTATAATCTATTGTTGTTCAGTTCACAAATATCACAAAATTGTTATGTTCACTAACAATTAAATGTTAAGTTTACATTTTTTTCCTTTCTCTTTGAAGATGCATTGACTTGGGTTCATATGCGTAGTAACAACTTCCTTCCTCTTTATTGATTTCTGCCCAAGGTTTATTAGTCTCTGACTTCTCCTTTCATACTATAGATAAAATGCAAATGTTTGTTAAGTTGTATGAATTAATTAATGTTAAGTCAGAATGCAAAAATTTAACACTTACATTTAGTATCTACAGCCCTGTGGTTTCATTCGTGTATACCCCCATCCCTTCCATCCTTTTCTTGATCTTCCTATTTTCTTCTTGCTGAAGAGAAGAGTATGTGACAAGCCTTTTTCCTATAATTTTCGCTTAAGAATTTGGACTACATCTGCCAGCTTCCAACATCCTTAATCTGCTTCCATCATCTGCAACACCATAACTAGGCCCTCTTCTCGCTTGGGTTTGGTTCTTGGCAGTGACCTTTGAAGATGTACAGATATTTGTTGTTTCTAAATCACCTCTAGGTGTTGGGAGAATAATTGAGGCCGTTGCATTTGCCCTCCCACTTACATGAGTCGTACTTGAGGTGTTGGCAGTACTTGAAGCAGTTGTGGCACTAGCAGATATAGACACAATAGTAGAGGCAGAGGCAGAGGCAGAACAAAGGCTTTTGCTATTCTTTTACCTTTCTTTCCCCTTTCTGTGTTGGATTCAGATTTAAAGGCACTTATTGGGTTGTCAGTGTTCATTTCAATTGTGGATATGTTTTCGGGGGTTACCATGAGTTTGTTGTGTATTGCTCCATATGGAAATCAGTTGACTAGTCTGGGTTCGGATTTTGAAACTGGGATGGAACCTGCCACTGATAACAGTGATAACAAAATAAAAAAACCTAGAAGATTACCACTACTATGGAAAAGAATCTTAGCTATATGATAAAAAGACAAAAAAACTTAGAAATTCCCTCTCGACCCTTCTAAGGACAACCTCTTTTGTTGTGTCCTTCTGTATGGTAGTGACTACATGTAATGATCACGCCCCTCTTAGACGATCAATAATTTGGTTTTTATTTACTTTTGTATTCTTTTGAGGCTCATCAATGCTTTTTTTCCTAACTGTTTTGGGCCTACTAGGCCTTTGTTTGAATTCTGATGGCCTAATAGTTTCTTCATTGCTAATGGGCTAGTCCTTCATACCAGACATCGATTGACATATTTAGTCTTCCATAACCAACTAAAAGTGTACTCTTCAATATTAACACTGCTATCTTTAATAGCACATATGGCGTGTGCACAAGGAATGCCAGAGAGGGTATATCTCCTACAAGAACATATTTTTTTCTGAAGCCTCACCACATAGCGGTTCTGTCCATGATCAATCTCATACCTTCCTTTTCCATTATGATGCACTGAACAATGTTAAGCAATCATGACACTCTTCTCAATTGCTTCCCATATTCTTGGCCCTAAATTACTCTTCCATTTGGCAGCCTCTTTCCTTTTTCTCATAATTCTTTTCATCAATTCTCTTCTAAGATGCTCAAATAACCCTAAAACTGACATTTTCCTTATATCAACCAGAGTCTTATTAAAGGCCTCACATAAGTGATCATCAACCAACTCAATTATAGAATCTTCAATCTGGAAAGCCTAACACTATTGTTGAATTGGTGCATAACTCTCAATATCTTCTACTACTTTTTAGTTCTTAGCTCTGAGCTTATCCAAATTTTCTTCCTATTCCTTTACTGTGAAGGATTTTGCAATTTTCCAAAAATGCTCCTTCGTCTCTTCCCTTTTATGTCCTCTTCCATGCTAATTCACATAAACATGTCTAGCACAAAATCTGTGCTCAGCATCTGGACACAAATCGGCAATGGCTATATCAAGTCCCTACTATGGAAAACATAACCATTTAAATAGGCATGTGGATGCAACTCTACATATTTCATAATAGTTACACTCTCAATGAAAGTAAAAACAAGATTGATGCGAAACTTTTACCTTTTGTTGGTCAGTCATTATAATCCAACTAATTCCGGAGCCCAAGTGAGGTAAATCTTCTTTCAGCCTTTCAATTAACCACTTCCATGTGACTTTTGACTCAACTTTAACCATAGCCCAAGCAACATAAAACATTTGATTGTTTCCATCTCTTCCCATAACATATAGAAGTTCACCCTTAGTTTTGGTTTTCAGCTATCATCCATCTAGGTCAAGAAAATTCCTGCATCCATGCGTAAACCCATGTTTAGTAGCTTCTAAGCATATGTACATTCTTTCAAATATAGGTGGAGATGTTGGAATTGGTCGAGAAACTGTTAATGTAACAGTGCTTCCTGGGTTGGTTTGCCTAATCACTTCAGCATAAGACCAAAGTTTCCCAAACTCCTTTTCAATATTGATCACAACACTGTCTACTATTTTTTTTCTTTGCTCTTCTTACCATACTTATGGACACTTCAACACCTAAACAATCCTTAACGTAAAATTTTATATCATCATTCTTCAAAAATGGCTCCCTTTTAAGCTTATCCTTTAACAAGTCATGATTTTTCCTGAATTTCTTAACTTGAAATGATTGCAGCTTCCTATCAAATGCTCCATATATATACCAAGGGCATTTCTCTATCCTAGATTTACCTTGGACAAAGTTGGGCCTATTTTTGTTAAACATAATAATCCTCTTTGTTTTGATGGACAACAAACTCACTGCACGTTTAAATTACAAATGATTAAGAAAAATCATCCCTAATTCAATGTAAGGCTCAGCTGCATTTTCATCATAAATAGGGTATTTCTTTTTCTTCCTAGTAGCGATCATCTATCATATCATCTACATCACTAACAAGTTCTTCATATTCATCAATGTTATAATATTCAGACAAAACTACCTCATCTTCATCATTTGCATCACCTGCATCAGTTTCATATGGTCCATTGTCTTCATCCAGACTATTACCTTCATCTCCTTACTCTAAATCCTCTTTAACATCTTCATCTGGACAATTACCTTCATCTCCTTGCTCTAAATCCTCTTCATCCTCTATATTTATATCATCTTCATTCTCCATATCTACATCATTTTCATCCTCCATGTTTGGCACATTGTCTAAATTACCTACATTACCTCCAAACCCTTCATTATTAACATCCTCGCTATTATCTTCAATTACATTACCTTGATTAACCTCATTAAATTCATCCTTAATCACTTCAACAGGGGTATCCACACCATATTCAATATAAATATCAATACCACCTGTACCCATCATCTGACTAACCATATCTAACACACTAGCATCATTGTAACGCCCCATTACCCTAGGGTAAGCACCGGGACGCCCGTAGGTCATTCCGATACATATCCTAAAATAAGGGAGTGCTACGTGCGATCACTACTGAACTCCACATGGCATC
>JANQBM010000220.1:11139939-11150311 GCA_025594535.1 Erythroxylum domingense | reverse complement strand
GGCAGATGAAACAACAACGAGTAGAAGAGATTGAATGATAGTTTGAATCATCTTTTGTATGGTCTCTTAATTGTATGAGGTAGTATTATGTAAGCCACTAGTATTATAATATTGACTTAAGCTAGATGTAGGAATATAAGTTGGTTTTGCTTATTCCTTTGTAATAGTCGACATTTAATGATTATAATCCTTTATTTTTATAATAATTGAATTCATTCCTCTTCTCGTAATAAGACTATATATGTTCAATACAATTGAAAATTTTGCATTGAGTTTGCCCATAATCTATATTCAAATGGTTAGTTTGGTGTTTATGGTAAGAAGCCAAAAAACATCATCAATAGAATTAGTTTTAAAATCCAAGTTAGCTAGAGTCTAAAGTTAGGTTTCTTCTCGAAAAAGTTTTCACAAAACTGAATCAATATAAAGTAATCTGATTAATGATTTTGGCTCTAGCACTTTCAAAGTCAAATTTGAATGTCATAAGAAATTGAAGCACTATACTTCTATCTTTTTCTTTATTTAAATCTAGAAAAGTAGAATCATGAACAAGGCTTAGGGATATCGTATCTAATTCATTCCATAACCTCAATATGAGTCAAAGATCCTTATATCCCTATCATCCTAATTGAGTTTAGTAATTATTTATGTAACTTTGAATTTGCTAGTTTTGTTGGTTTGAGAACTCACTTTCTTAACGTGAGCCCAAATCATACTAATAGTACTTAAAGATCTCAAAGTGAAATTAATTACTTTCTTAAAAAAAATTCAAAATTTAAGTTATAATTTTAAAATTATTTGCTTTCAATTTAGAATTTTCTTTATCATCAGTTAATTCATACCGTGGCCTATCTAGTTGATAGGGGGCTATGACCAGCCAATTGATGTAGGGTATAAAAAGTTATTGAGAGGATACTTTCTGTCTGTTAGGGTCTTGCTAATTAATACCCCAACTAAAAGATATTTGGCTAATTGAAGTTAGTTGATAAGTTAGTTAATTCTATCGATAAACTAGTTATTGTAATGATTAGTTTGTGTGTCTAATGAATTTTTAAGTTGATTTTTGGTAGAATTAAATGAAAACCAAGTTATTAGAACTTTTAACTAAGAATGGAAATTTAGCTTAAGCCCGGTCTAACATAACATAAAGTCAATGGAAGAAGCTTAAGTTGACTAAGCTATAGGCCAGGTTTAGGTTTCATAGTTTGGCTCAACTAAAAGAGGCTCAATTTTTTTTCATTTTATTAAACCAATAAAATGACATCATTTATTAGTGAATATTGTTGATCTATGCTAAATTTCCTTCTTAGTCTTCCTCTCCTTTGTCTATCTTTAAAGTTTGGACTTCTAGACTAGTAAATCTAAATCCCTAATATGTTATCCTTTTCTATAAAATCTTATTGGATTCCTCCTTGATGTTTACATCTTGCTCGTCACTCTTTCTTCTTGATCGTTGGTAACTACTACGTTATACTCTTCCCTTTTACTCATTGATGTTTTTTGACATTAAACTAAGAACAATTACTTTCTCCAGTTCAATGTAGTTGCAAAGTTTTTTAATATGTACGTTTAGATTTTATTGCTCTCTGCCCCACACTTACCTTCTCCTCCTCTCTTTGGAACTAATGTAAATCATTAACACATTTTTTATTCAAACATACAGAAAGTTAAGTTATAATTTTTAAGAAGGAACTCTACCATTAAAACTGGGTTAAAAGTCTCTTATATGACTATAAGTAATACATACCATTAATCTATTGTTGTGATTTTTATTTCACAAATTTTTTATGAGAAGTTATAAATTCCTACTACAATTACCAGATGATCTTCACTATGGAACTAGTACACTTAACTGAGAATTTAGTGTTATTAAAGCTATAATAAAGTTATAGAATGATAGGTAAAGGGTTTTAGGGAGCATGAGATGTTTTCCTTTATGCCATTCTCTATATAGTTTCACAAGTTGTAGATGGCTATGGATCATATGGATAAAAGGCCTTAAGTTATAACTTTTTTTAATTCCAAACTAGATGTTAATTATTATCACACTTACACTTTCAACACCCATAGACGATTATAACAATAACTACCCTCTAGTAAAGGGATTATTATACTTATGTTTGATTATTTATAGATTCATTCATTAAAGTCAAAGTCAAAGTTCCCAATGCACAAGGCTCCCAGTTTTGCGAGGGTCTGGGCAGGGTCATCGATGTACATAAACTTATTCTTGTGTTTTTTACAAAGAGGTTGTTTCTGTGATTCAAACCTGTGGCCTTCTGTTCACAAAAGAGCAACTTTTACCAGTTACTTCAAGGCTCTCCCTCGAATTCATTCATTTAAGTATTTTGTTAAATTTTATGGAAATCAATGCAATCATGTCATAATGTTAATAAATTGTTGCTCATATGTATAATGCTCTAATAATTTAGGAGATTGTTTATTTGAAGTTTAACATCATTGTTGATGTTGTATTCCTTCTTCTTTTAGAACATCAATTGAAAAAAAATTTTATACATATTCATATGAATCCTTATTATATAATTATAAGTAAAATAAAGTTTTAAACGAAGTTTCTCTTCTTCTACTTGCTTTCCTAAGGATTTTTGTTCAACATTTACTCATTTACAATAGGTTTTATACAACTATAAGCATTCAATGGTTGATAATGTTTGGTGTGGCTAGAACCTAAAACCATGAAAGTAAATGTTTTTACTTTATATTAGTTCAAGACCACCTTCATACATGATTTTGAATGTTTAGAAAGTTAGAATGATCTAACTATATGATTCTTTCAATGACCTTGTATATAAACTTTAGTTTGTGGCCTTTTTATCTAACATCTTCCATTTTTCATTTTTACACAAAACTCTCTTAAAAATTTTGATAACTTAAATAATGAAATAATATGGAAACCTTTGTAATGATTAGAATATTATAATAAGAAGATTTGTAACAAATATTATATATCATTATGCATTAATGTAGATCATGATATAGAATAACAAGTGGAAACACAACTATGACAAGTGGGTTTATAATTTCACAGTTAATTCCTTTTGCATTAAAAAACTTTTAACATATCAAAATATTTATGGTCCTTTATTATGGTTAGTTTCCAAATTCTAATATATGATAATACAAATACTTTTCACACTTATCATTATGTCACTTTAATGTATGATTCCAAAAATTAAGTAATCAATATTATTAGAATTTAGATACTAATAAATACTTGGTTCAATTTTTTCTAAGCATTCTTTATAGATGTAGCCTCTTTAAAGGTTCATACTCTTCTTAAAATAAGAAATAAAATATAATATAATATTAAGAGATAGGGATAGGAATTACTGATTCAAGGGGTCAAGGATTTACTCATTTGAAATTGACATTTAGTGATAAAGGTTTTGGTTTTCATTTTATATTATCAGGAATCATTTTCCAATATGATATCATAACTTTCAATTAATTTATAGTGATGTTAGCTATAAGCAAACTATAATACTCTTTTATTTTCATCCTCAAACTTGATGATATTTGAAATAAAATAAGTGCCTTTGAATTATATATGTTTAATTATGCTTGAGAATATGACTTGAACAGAAAATATAATAACACACAATAGTGTAAAAAGGGATGTTATTAAAGATTCCAAATTGAATATGATTTTATTACAGGAAAAAAGAGGTAAGTATTATCTTTGAATTTTCATAGGTATGAATTTTGTGTTTTTCAAATTTAGTCAATCTCATCAAACTTTGGGTTATTCAGACCTATCTATACCTATTCAAACTTTAGGCTACCCAAAATCCAATAAAGTTTGTGTTTAAGCTTAAGCTAAAGATTTTGGGTCTAAGATGAAAAATAATTTTCAAGTTAGACTCATTCAAGCTTGTTACTATCTCTACCTTTGTCACACTAAAAAGTTGTTACGAGTTTTAAAGGCTAAATAGTGAAGTATAACATATATTAAGTCCCAGTTCATTGGCAAGCCAGAAAGAGATATTTTGAGTTATATATAGTTATATTAGTATAACAATTGGAAATTTTACTTTGAGAAAACAATGTGAGGATTTTTCTTAAACTTGAATAAGAGATATATGCGATATATTCATCAATTGAAAGAAGAAAATAATGAATTCCCAAGTGGAGTTTGTTGGATCACCTATGGCTCGCGTATTCACAATACGCATCAAAATAGACCATAGGACTTTGTGTCTTATGCCTTGGTTAGCCGAAACTACACAACAAGAAGTATAATCAAAATTTCAGAACATGTACAAAATTACCTCTTGACGCAGATTGGTATTTGTTTTTCAGATTTGTAGATGCTGCAGCACGCGAATGTCCTCTACCGATATCCACATGAGGATGAACGATCCGGGAAACGGCTAATGTTTGCTAGCACGTTCTTAAAACACTTTTAGAACGTCGCATAATTTTTCTCTCATAAAAGAATGAACGGCTAGGTCTAGGTGGCTAGGGTTTCATGTGTCTTCTAATGAGACATAAGTTTTCTATTTATAGAGAACCCTAACTGTTATTCCTATTACGAATAAGAATATCATAATCTTAAACCCATTAGGATTATGGAAGCGCAATAAGTTTCGGCCCATATTATATCTCATATAATAAAAGCTCGACAACTCAATTCAATCTATCCCAATAAATATATCCACATATATTTATTCAGTGCCTAATAAATTAGGCCCAAGAGAATAAGCCCAAATCACATCACTCTTTATGTGTGACCCTGTAGGCTCATTTGATGTTGGAAATGGGCTTGATTACACTTCAAAGCCCATAAGTCATAAACGGCCTCTAGCAAGACATTATGACTACCCAAATCAAATGAGGATCGGTAATTCGATTTAACCTGTAACTATAATTACAAACTCAGTCCCTTTGTAACACAATATCAAGATTAATCACAAGGCATGGTACATGTCAATCTTTGATTAATCATAATTTCTTGATTTCCAAGTTAACTGACTATAACAAATGACATTGATGACTCCTCATCAATTCATTTGAGCACGGCTATGTATTTCTTCAATCATACTTGTCAAGAGGCCCAAATGATATCTCTCATTTAAGAGAGGTGCAAATCTCATCTACGTCATTCACATCCCTCCGCATGATTCATTTAATGTCCAACATAAGACTACTTGTTATCGGATTAAAGATAACTTAGTCTAATGTCAAAACACTGAATTCCTCATTTAGGGAACCATGATGACTTCAGATCAACTCAAACCATATTCAAAATCAGTAATGATATGAAATCATATAATGTTCTCTCTGTGGGTCGGTCCAATAAAAGTTCTCTAACATATATCTATGTATCTGATTTGATAACTCATATCCATGATCGGTAAAATGTGATCATCAATCAGAATACGTACTGGCCTTAATTCATTATTCTTCCACCAATAATGATTGACCAAAGACATTTTAGAATAGTATTATAATGCTTATGGTTTTACTATCAAGTCACATACTTGATGACATAAGCCTAATACTATTCATGGAACGTAAATTACATTACATAAACAATATGCATGCATATATAAAAGAATACTTCATAATATATTATTAATAAGTTAGAATGTCAATATAAAAGTCACATATAACCATTAGCCTAGGGCACACTACTAACAGAGTTTACAAAGTGGACATAAGCTAATGGTTTTTTAATTAGCTAAACTACTATAAATTAGTTATATGTCTCTTTTCTTACTTTCTTTTATTATTTATAGGATAAAAAGTAAATATATATAATTTGTCTCTCTCTTGTGCGTCATTTAGAACCCAAAAGTATTCGTAAAAATTCAAACAACTAAATAAACTTAACCTTTTTCTTGTAAATTATTTTAATTTAAATTCTATATGGATCTTTCTTTTTTTGAAAAGTAAAATGGGATTAATAGATAAATAACGGAAAGAATTATAAGGAAGACAAAAGTTTAAAGGGTATACCCTTTACACTCCTTACACTAAGGTATAAGGAATAAAAACAACATATAATCAGTTAAAAAAGGGAAGCAAGCACATAGATATTTAGATGTTGAAGGAGGTAATACATCAGCTTACCATTGTTAATGAAGGTTCTTTACGATCAGTATTACACGAACTTTTCAAATGATATACGATTGAATGGATTTATGGGTTGTACAATGATTGGCAAATCTCCGTTGATTATATTCCCACCATAATGTATACACACATGTCCCCAAGACTAGGATGAAGAGTCATTGATTATGTTACGAACAAGTTGTTCCAGTTGATAGATTATATATGATATTTGGTACAATGCAGCCAAGCATATTCCATCTACATAGTTGTGTAATCATTTCCCATATGCAAGTGTTAAAAGTCAAGTGAAAAAGAGATGGTCACAATTTTCTACTTGGAGTTGACATATAGGACAGAAACGGTTGAATTGTATGTAAGGTAGTCAGTTTGAAGTATGTAGTTTATTTTGGATAACTAGCCAAAGGTTGAATGATAAACGAGGGGTGAGTGCTTTGTTCTAAATAATTTTTTGCCAGTTAACTTTTGGGCTTTTCTTTGCAGGACCTCCTTAGTTATTTTGTTACAAAGGGAGTGGATGGGGTGGAAATTTCAATGGAAGGTGATATCAGAGGTTAGATCTTTACCCGGTGAACTAGTGATATCATCTTTAATCATATATTGCAAGGAGAGCAGACAGTCGAGAAAATGAGAATGGGAGCAGCTTTTATTAACTTGCTAGATGCTTCGACCTTAAAGAAAATATAAATGTAGCCATCATATTCACAATGAGCGTTTATCTAGCAAAATCCACTATAGTTGCTTAAGAATCAAGACCAGATTGGTAACTTTGATAGGTGATATATTTCGTCCTCCTTCTTCTTTAAATGATGAAGGCTTGAGACTGCTTTGGAGCGAATAAATAAGCTCTTGTTAAGATTGATATGCAACCCAGTATAGCCCTTGAAGATATCCAAGCCTTTATGAGGGTGTTGATGGAGTTCATTTGGCCTTTACTAAAAAGAAGAATAACATCAGTGTACCCAAGATTAAGAAGAGCAATCTTCTTACATTTAAAGTGGTATCTTAAATTCGGGTTGAGCTATACTTTATGTTTAATGATGGAACTGAGAATTTCCATACATAAGATGAAAACATAGGTAGATAGAGGATCCCTCTATCGAACCCCCTAGATGCCTTAAAATTTTTTGTAGGTCTTCCATTAATAAGCACAGTTAAGGAAGCGGAAGTGATGCATTACTTTAACCAATTGATGAACATAGTTGGGAATCTAAAGTCTTGGAGCATGATCCATATGAAATCTTAGCTGATGTTATCGAAGGCTTGGAGCATGATCCATATGAAATCCCAGTTGATGTTGTCAAAGGCTTTATGAAAATCAATTTTCATTATACAATTGGGAGTGTAATTGGAACGAGAGTATCCTTTAAGAAGTTCTTGGACAATGAGTATATTATCACTAATATGGCAATCCTGCATGAAAGCACCTTAATTCTCGCTGATCAAGGGAGATAAGACCCTCTTTAATCATGTTGCGAGTATCTTAGAGATGAGTTTATAGAGAAAATTGGTGCATATAATAAGTCAAAAGTCCCAAAATATAAAAGGGTTAAGACCTTTAGGGATCAAGCATAGAAAAGTTTAGTTAATCTCCTTAGGAAGGATCCCTTTAGTGAAGAATTCTCATACTGCCTATTTTATAAAAGGACCTGTGATATGCCAAGATTTTTAGAAGAAATGGTCATTAAAGCCATCAGGTTTGGGTGCTTTTGAACCATCCATATCAAAGACTATTCTTTCAATTTTGCTATCATCAATAGATTGAGTGAGAATCTCACAATTAAGAGAAGAAACTTGCTGCAAATTCAATAATTTGAGATTATCTAGTGAGATTATCGAATAGCTAGGTGATCTTAGAAGAGAAGTAAAATAACTTGTAGCTTTATCTTGAATTTCTTGAGGATTTAATAGTAATGCACCTATCGTAGATGTGATAGAATGGATTTTGTTAAGATTATGCCTGTCTAGTATGGATTTGATGAAAAAACTAGAACATTGGACACCATCGTTAAGCCATTGTACTTTTTCTTTCTATTGAAGCAGAGAATGGTGGTTGCTCACTGCTTGCAAATAATTAATAAGTGACAGTTTGTCCTTATCTATAAGGTTTAGATCAGTAAGGAGCAATGCAAACACTAACTGAATAGCTTCTAGGTCTGACCTTCTTGAGTGAAAAGCAGAGATAGTGGAGCTTTATACATATTTCAAGAGTTTAAGCTCCTGCTTGATACATTTTAGCTTCTGGACACAATAATATTGCTTAGTATCTACATAGCTGAAATTCACACCCTTCCTGCTTGCATCTGGAAAACCAATATCATGCATAAGATAGTTGTTAAATTTGAAAGGAAAATGAGAAAAAAGTTGCTAAAACAAGCTTTAGACTATAATTAGAGAATGATATAAGAATAAAGGGTCTTTGAAATTAGCAAAACTATTTGGAAAGGCAGTCAACCAAGATAAGGATTGTTTATTCGACCAAGTAAATGTATTTCCAATGAATTTTAGATAAGTCATGCCTATGTCATAAGCACATTCCTTGAAATCATCTAAATGGTTTTTAAGATTACAATGTCCTTGAGCTTCTGAGGGGAAGAGGGTGGAGTTAAAATCACCACAGATCAGCGATGGTAGGGTAATACAGCTATTCATGGTTCAAAGATTACTCCAAAAACTTCTTCTTTGAAATGAGAAGTTACTTGCATAGATAAAGGAGATGTTTATATAAACATTCACCTGCAGAAAAATTAGATGGAGATGCATGGTTTATTCAGTGGACTCCAACAAGTTCACTTTGAGTTCATCCTTGTTATAAAAAAGGATGATTTTAACAAAAACATGACGTTGATGATTAGATAGCATACTCCACTAGGGACCAAGAAAGTGTAACTTACATAGGTTCTATAGTTTTATTTTGGTTTCAGGAAGAGTAATTAGCAGAGGCTTTTCATGTAACACAAAGTCCCTTAAAGCCAAAAGCTTAGAGGGGCTATTTATTCCACGTACATTCCATGTTAAGATTGACATTAAAGGGGTAACCCTGTGGCTTTTATTTTTTCCCCTTTTTGATCGTCTTCTCTCTACAATATGGAAGGTCTGTCCATTTGTATTTTCATACAAGGATCTTTTGCTTAAGTGTAGACAGCAGATGTGGTCAGTGAGGTATCATTATCACTGGGAGTGCCTGAAATCCCATCAGTTATGCTTGAGTCTGGTGGTATGTTTTTGATATCATGCTCCTTGATATCATAGTTGTTTGGAAAAAGTTAAGTGGTACCATTTGTAGTTATGATTATATTTTAAGCTGAGGAAGATTCAAAAAGGGAGTTATGTGGTGTATTTTGCATCATTGTAAGTTTTTCATGCTCCATTGGAGCCGTAGGTGGCGTGGAGGCCAAGGGAAGAATAGTCGGTTGTTGTTCAAAGTCTTCAAATCCCATCAGCTATTGATAACTTCCAGTAGAGAATTTCTTTCCTGTAGTTTTTCGTACCTTTTTATGCAATTTGGAAGTTGGTCTCCATTGGTAGGATATGGCAATGGTTTCTTTCCATGGCTTATGGTCTTCCCCTAACCTCATTATAGGAATCTCATTCGATAGTTCCTTAGAAAGCTCAATGTTGACATAAATTCAGGCTTATCCAACTTTTCTCTTCATTGAAATATGTTCATCCACATATAATGGTTTACCAATATAACTAGCCAAGGAGCTTAACCCTTGGGTGGTCCAATATTCTAAAGGAACATTGTGGAAATTAATCTAGATGGGGACATGTTGAAACCTAATAGTATCAAACTGTAAGCTAAGTTGCCACACTTGTAAAAAGATAGGTTGGTTCCTAAGATGCCACAGACCATTTTCAAGGTTTCTTTTAGCCTCAAAAGCATATGAGAAAATGAAGAGAATAAGGTTGCCTTAGTGAGTAAAATGTCAGTTAAACCTCTTGCTTTCCATGTTTTAGTAGCCCAGCGGTGTATTAGAACGTTGGACATTTTTCAAAAAGAACCTAATAAGAATTGATTCCCAGTTCTTAGCTCCCTCTTGGAGAGTTGAAATGTTTGGACACACCACAAACTTACCATCCAACTCTTGAGGTGGAGTGAAGGTGAGAGTCAAGGATGGTTTATCCTCGACCACCTGCTTCCATGTTTTCGAGGGAGGATGTAACATCCCGGTCCCACATAACGGGTCGGATCAGGGAACCGGGTCTATGAGAAGACCAATGAGAGTAGTAATGACAGACATACCTCATGCTCATGCATTTGTGAAAATGTGAATTA
>JANQBM010000220.1:11128729-11139839 GCA_025594535.1 Erythroxylum domingense | reverse complement strand
ATAATATATTATTAATAAGTCAGAATGTCAGTACAAAAGTCACATATGACCATTGGCCTAGGGCACACTACTAACAGAGTTTACAAAGTGGACATAAGCTAATGGTTATTTAATTAGCTGAACTACTATAAATTAGTTATATGTCTCTTTTCTTACTTTCTTTTATTATTTATAAGATAAAAAGTAAATACATATAATTTTTCTCTCTCTTGTGCGTCATTTAGAAACCTAAAGTATTCATAAAAATTCAAACAACTAAATAAACTTAACCTTTTTCTTGTCAATTATTTTAATTTAAATTCTATATGGATCTTTCTTTTTTTTGAAAAATAAAATGGGATTAATAGATAAATAATGGAAAGAATTATAGGGAAGACAAAAGTTTAAAGGGTATACCCTTTACACTCCTTACACTAACATATAAGGAATAAAAACAACATATAATCAGTTAAAAAAGGGAAGCAAACACATAGATATTCAGATGTTGAAGCAAGTAATATATTAGCTGAGCATTGTTAATGAAGGTTCTTTACGATCAGTATTACACGAACTTGTCGAATGATATACAATTGAATGGATTTCTGGGTTGTAAAATGATTAGCAAATCTCCGTTGATTATATTCCCACCATAATGTATACACACATGTCCCCAAGACTAGGATGAAGAGTCATTGATTATGTTATGAATAAGCTATTCCAATTGATAGATTATGTATGATATCTAGTACAATGCAGCCAAGCATATTCCATCTACATAGTTATGTAATCATTTCCTATATGCTGGTGTTGAAAAGCAAGTGAAAAAGAGATGGTCACAATTTTCTGTTTGGAGTTGACATATAGGACAAAAATGGTTGAATTGTATGTAAGGCAGTTAGTCTGAAGTAGGTAGTTTATTTTGGATAACTAGTCAAAGGTTGAATGATAAACGAGGGGTGAGTGCTTTGTTTTAAATAATTTTGTTCCAGTTAACTTTTGGGCTTTTCTTTACAAGACCTCCTTAGTTGTTTTGTTACTAAGGGAGTGGATGGGGTGGCATTTTCAGTGGATGGTGACATCAGAGGTTAGATCTTTCCCCGGTGAACTAGTGATATCATCTTTAACCATATATTGAAAAGCGAGCAAACAGTCGAGAAAATGAGAATATGGGTAACTTTTATTAACTTAGATGCTTTAACATTAAAGAAAATATAAATGTAACCATCGTATCCACAATGAGCGTTTATTTAGCAAAATCTAATATAATAAGCTCTTGTTAAGATTGATATGCAACCCAGTATAGCCCTTGAAGATATCCAAGCCTTTATGAGGGTGTTGATGGAGTTCGTTTGGCCTCTACTAAAAAGAAGATCATCAGTGAACCTAAGATTAAGAAGAGCAATCTTTTTACGTTTAAAGTGGTATCTTAAATTCGGGTTGAGTTGTACTTTATGTTTAATGATGGAACTGAGAATTTTCATACATAGCATAAAAATATAGGTAAATAGAGGATCCCTCTATCGAACCCCCTAGATGCCTAAAAAAGTTTTGTAGGTCTTCCATTAATGAGCATAGTTAAGGAAGCGGAAGTGATGCATTACTTTAACTAATTGATGAACATAATTGGGAATCTAAAGGCTTGGAGCATGATCCATATGAAATCTTAGCTGATGTTGTCGAAGGCTTGGAGCATGAACCATATGAAATCCCAGCTGATGTTGTCAAAGGCTTTGTGAAAATCAATTTTCATCATACAATTGGGAGTTTAATTAGAAAGAGAGTATCCTTTAAAAAGTTCTTGGACAATGAGTATATTATCAACAATATGGCAATCTTGCATGAAAGCACCTTGATTCTCGCTGATCAAGGGAGATAAGACCCTCTTCAATGATGTTGCGAGTATTTTAGAGATGAGTTTATAGATAAAATTAGTGCATATAATAAGTCAAAAGTCCCAAAATATAGAAGGGTTAATACCTTTAGGGATCAAGCATATAAAAGTATAGTTGATCTCCTAAGGAAGGATCCCTTTAGTGAAGAATTCTCAAACTGTCTGTTTTATAAAAAGGCCTGTGATATACCAAGATTTTTGGAAGAAATGGTCATTAAAACCATCAGGTTTCGGTGCTTTTGAACCATCCATATCAAAGACTATTCTTTCAATTTCGCTATCATCAACAGATTGAGTGAGAATCTCACAATTAAGAGAAGAAACTTACTGCAAATTCAATAATTTGAGATCATCTAGTAAGATTATCGAATAGCTAGGTGATCTTAGAAGAGAAGTAAAATAACTTGTAGCTTCATCTTGAATTTCTTGAGGATTTAACAATAATGCACCTATTGTAGATGTGATAGAATGGATTTTGTTAAGATTACGCCTTTCTAGTATGGATTTGACGAAAAATCTAGAACATTGGACGCCATCGTTAAGCTATTGTACTTTTTCTTTCTGTTGAAGCAGAGAATGGTGATTGCTCACTGCTTGCAAATAATTAATAAGTGCCTGTTTGTCTTTATCTATAAGGTTTAGATCAGTAAGGTGTAATGCAAGCACTGACTGAATAGCTTCTAGGTCTGACCTTCTTGAGTGAAAAGCAGAGATAGTGGAGCTTTATACAGATTTCAAGAGTTTAAGCTCCTGCTTGATACATTTTAACTTATGGACATAATAATATTGCTTAGTATCTACACAGCTAAAATTCACACCCTTCCTGCTTACATCTGGAAAGCCAATATCATGCATAAGATAGTTGTTAAATTTGAAAGGAAAATGAGAAAAAGGTTGCTAAAACAAGCTTTAGACTATAATTAGAGAATGATCTAAGAATAAAGGGTCTTTGAAATTAGCAAAACTATTTGAAAAGGCAGTCAACCAAGCTTCATTTACCATTGCACAATCAAGTTTTTTTTTCTTATATGCCAAGGATTGTTTATTCGACCAAGTAAATGTATTTCCAATGAATTTTAGATAAGTCATGCCTCTGTCATGAGCTCATTCCTTAAAACCTCTAAATGGTTTTTAAGATTACAATGTCCTTGAGCTTTTGAGAGGAAGAGGGTGGAGTTAAAATCACCATAGATCAGCGATGGTAGGGTAATACAACTATTGATGGTTCAAAGACTACTCTAAAAACTTCTTTTTTGAAATGAGAAGTTACTCGTATAGATAAAGGAGATGTTTATATAAACATTCGCCTGCAGAAAAATCAGATGGAGATGCATGGTTTATTCAGTGGACTCCAACAAGTTGACTTTGAGTTCATCCTTATTATAACAAAGGATGATTTTACCAAAAACATGATGTTAATGATTAGATAGCATACTCCACTGGGGACCAAGAAAGTGTAAGTTACATAGGTTCTCTAGTTTTATTTTGGTTTCAGGAAGAGAAATTAGCAGAGGCTTTTCATGTAACACAAAGTCCCTTAAAGCCAAAAGCTTAGAGGGGCTATTTATTCCATGTACATTCCATGTTAGGATTGACATTAAAAGGGTAAGCTTGTGGGGATTTTATTTTTCCCCTTTTTGATCGTCTTCTCTCTAAAATATGGAAGGTCTGTCCATTTGTAGCTTTTTTGATACAAGGATCTTTTGCTTAAGTATAGAAAGCAGATGTGGTCAGTAAGGTATCATTATCACTGGGAGTGCTTGAAATCCCGTCAGTTATGCTTGAGTCTGGTGGTATGTTTTTGATATCATACTCCTTAATGTCGTAGTTGTTTGGAAAAAGTTCTATGGTACCATTTGTGGTTATGATTATATTTTAATCTGAGGAAGATTCAAGAAGGGAGTTATGTGGTGTATTTTGCATTATTGTAAGTTTTTCATGCTCCATTGGAGTAGTAGGTGGCGTAGAGGCCAAGGGAGGAATAGTCGGTTGTTGTTCAGAGTCTTCAAATCCCATCAGCTATTGATAACTTCCATTAGAGAATTTCTTTCCTGTAGTTTTCCATACCTTTCCATGCAATTTAGAAGTTGGTCTCCATTGGTAGGATATGGCAATGGTGTCTTTCCATGGCTTATAGTCTTCCCCCAACCTCATTATAGGAATCTCATTTGATAGTTCCTTAGAAAGCTCAATGTTGACATAAATTTGGGCCTATCCAACTTTTCTCTTCATTGCAATATGTTCATCCACACATAATGGTTTACCAACATAACTAGCCAAGGAGCTTAACCCTTGGGTGGTCCAATATTCCAAAGGAACATTGTGGAAATTAATCTAGATAGGGACATGTTGAAACCTAATTGTATCAAACCGTAAGCTAGGTTGCCACACTTGTAAAAAGATGGGCTGGTTCCCAAGATGCCACAGACTATCTTCAAGGTTTCTTTTAGCCTCAGAAACATGTGAGAAAATGAAGAGAATGAGGTTTTCCTTAATGAGTAAAATGTCAGTTAAACCTCTTGCTTTCCATGTTTTAGTGGCCCAGCGGTGTATTAGAAGGTTGTTCGTTTTTTAAAAAGAACCTAATAAGAATTGATTCCCAGTTCTTAACTCCCTCTTGGAGAGTTGAAATGTTTGGACACACCACAAACTTACCATCCAAATCTTGAGGTGGAGTGAAGGTGAGAGTCAAGGATGGTTTATCCTCGACCACCTACTTCCATGTTTTCGAGGGAGGGAGTGCAAAAGATACGAAGGGTGTTGGTTTCTGGGGAGGATTTATCAATGATAAGGACAGGGATGAGAGCTAAGTTGCTTATTCAGGGGAAGAGGAGGAAGATGGTTTGGTAGGGAGGGGCAATAGGGGAAAATCTAAGACCTACAGGGCAGAGTTGGCAACATGTTGTTGAATAAGGAAGGTGGCATTGACAGGAGGAAGTCTGTTAGGAAAGTTTAAGATAAAAAATGGTAAGTCACTCTAGCGGAAAGAAATAGTTTTAAAGGAAAATACAAGAATGCCCTGGGTGAGGTAAAGAGAAGAAAAGTTGGAGACGTGAGTATCAGATGGTGAATGGAGGTTGGGTATAAGCATGCAAGCTAAGTGAATCAAGCGTGACCTAGAGAGAATTATGAGAGTCTCTCACATCTCTTGAGGAGTATTTCTATATAGATCATTCATGATACAAAACTTATTAGAAAAATATGGCATGCCTATTTAACTGTACGTTACTAAGCAAATTTGCATCCATCTTAAACATATATTAGACATATAATATTAGTTTATTACTTAAATAAGTTTTAATAACTATTGTATTATTTTCTTTTCACTTCTTAGTGAACTTCATTGTTAATGCTTTATTACTTAATCCTTGTCAATTGTCTCGAGTTTAAAAGTTATTTATCCTTATTACTAAAAGATGACAATTTCATTATAATGAATAAGATTCTTTCCTCTTATTTATCTTCCATAACTATATTTACTTGTGAAAACAGGTTCTCTTCAAAAAGTTTTGGAAGCATCTTATATTTAGATTAAACTAACAGAAAATCTTGTTATAGTATGTAGCATCCTTGCCATTAGTCTTAGGTTATTCTCTATTTTATTATCACCTATTTGCATTTATTTTTATTGATCACATCTTTAGAACAAAAATAACAAAGAAGTTTCAATAATCTTTTTTCTTTTTTTTCTAATAATTTGTTTGTTTAACTTTCTCCAAAATATTCCTAATTGAATAAGCGTCAACTTAAAAAGGTTTTTTTAATTTTTTTAAAAGAGACAAAATTGATTTTATTTATTTCAAAACAAAGAAACTAATAATAACTATTCTTACGATTCTCGATTAGGGGAAATTAATCTCTAAATAGTAATCTTATTTACAATTTTAATTACGTTATCATATACTCATTTACAAATTCAAAATCTTGAATACTAAAATTTTTGAAATCTCTTTCCAAATTTAGAAGTTGTATTTTCCTATTCTTATCATTATTCTAGACTTATTTTAACTTATCTCAAAATTCTTTTATTGTGTTACTACTAAAAGACATGATGTTTGTATCATTACTTCTAAAAGAGTTTTTAATTTTAAAATTATCAAAACAATTATTTCTAATTTTTAAATTTTCCAAAAAAATCTTTTATACTTCTATTAAAAATAACTGTGAAATATAAAAGATATGAGCAACACTCATAAATCAATTAAATGATATTAATATAGCAACCAACACAGTCTTAAATTCGACCTAGCCCGAATCAATTAAATAATTACAAATCAATATTTTGTTATAATTATCTGAAGTTATTAGTCTGAGTTGGGTTTACTTGGTTTGAATCAAATTTAAGATTTATGTTGAGTCATTATATAAATATTATTTTATTGATCTAAGTACGTATATTATTCATATTATATATATTTCATTTTTATTCTTTAACAAAAGTATAAGAAAATAAATCTTCTAAAAATTTGAAAAAATAATTTTTTTTGATAATTTTAAAAATAAAAATAAGAATAATTATACACGATATAGAGTTTTTATGACTTATAAACTTACTTTATAAGACATGGTTCTTTTGAAAATAAAATATAAAATTGTTTAACAAGTATATGCTGAATCCTTAAACTTATTAACAACCTTTTCAATAAGAAATTTTATTTGAATCATAGTTGAATTATTGACAACAGTAATGATTCTTTATCAATATAGACAAAAGGGCTAGATAGACTCTAACGTTTACAATGGTGTATAAAATAGACCCTAATGCTCTACGATGTATAATTTGATAGATGAATATTTGACTATATTTTCATACTCATATTTGGTGTATTTTGTTTGATATTTTTTAATTTTATTTTATATTTGGTACTTAATTTGCTCCAAGTGTGTTTACAAGTGATTATTGCCTTCATGGACTTAAAGGACAAGAATTCGGGCAAAAACATGTCGTAAAATAAAAAATCAACAATCTGGAAGGAGTGCACAAGCCCATGCACTTTTGCAATTTCAGGCATTTTTTGACATACATGGTCTGATACACGACCGTGTACCAAACCATGTAAGTCCCAAAAACCCTAGTTTTTAATATAAAAAGACATTTTCAGTGACTGAATGGAAGAGGAGACTTTGGAAGACGATTTCTAGATATAGAGAACATCTAGAAGTAAGGATGTCAATGTGGCCCGACCTAACCTGACCTGATTTTGGCTTATGTCTCCTTTGGATGATTACATTCACCTATAACTATGCCCATATTAATTATCATGTTTTCCTTTAGGAAAGATAAGGAGTAGTACATGATAACCAATATGGGGGTGTTCCTTCTTATGTTGCTTTGTAGATCATAAACGGAGTAGTAAATGTCTGAACATCCTTACATGAATTTGGACACAAGTGTGTTTGCTCACATGTTATTTGTTGGATAAGTTAAGATGATTATGTTGAATGGAATATAATGTGGTATTATGTGTAAAGAATTATAATATAGATATAACATATTCAAGGTGTGGTTTGTACTCGGTAATGGAATAAACATATTAAAGTAAAGGTGACATAACGAAAAAGTGGTTAATAAAGTATTAGTATCATGTTTTGATGCATGATTTATAGTAGTTTAATTTTGTTTATGATGCATAATTATTAGTTAAAGTTTATTGGGATCATTTTATCAAATTTGAAATGTTTAATTGTTTATGTTATCCCCTAATTGTATAATTATGCATGTAGTATCCATTATAGTGTTAATAATATCATTTGAATATATGCTTTTTGGTGATACACTTGCCTTTATATATTTGTTGCAAACAGGTGTATGATGGACGAATTTGGAAGCATAAGGTTGTTTTATGGTGTATATAAATGCATTGTGATGTAATCACTTTATTGATATTATCACTTTTATATATAATGCTCAAATTATTTATTATTATATTATCACAATTGTATATATTGCTTCAATTGTTTATTGTGATATCACTTTTGTATTTAATTGTTGCTTATGAGGCCATACAAACAATTAATTATCCATAAGTTTAACAACTACTAAGTATGCATCATTAAAGCAACTTCATGAATAACAAAAAAATAAAGAAAAAACATAATGCAAAATATATTAATTCAAATGAGGATTTTCATTTTTCATAATTTGAGTTTTACAAAAAATAGTATAATTCAGTTCTACTTATCCACAACAAACCATATTATAAAACTCATCATAAATACAAAAACCCTTACAATGATTAGTACAACAAATCTCTTTTGTCAGTAAAATATTGTCTTTTTTCATTAGCTCTATTTGCTCCTCAATTTTAAACATTGAACGTGATTCAGTTGTACCTCTTGCTTCAAACTATCTACTTCTTTCTTCAGGTTATGAATTACTTCAATAGCTCCCTCACTAAATTTTTCATCGTATCACTTAAAAAATTCACATCTTCCGACTTGAAAAATAATTAATAATTATTAGGCAAAATTATTAAACATATATACAAACAATTTTAACTTATCAAAAAATAAGCTTACACGATATTTGGGGCATCCATAAAATCTTCTAACTTGGTTTTTTTTATTCCATGAAGTTCTTATAGAGCTCTTAAACCACAATAACACATCAAATTATCATTATTTGAATTTAATGTAGCTTTAGTTAAAGACATCATGCCCATATCTTTAGATAGTTGTTGCAAAATTATATTAATGCTTTTATTTTTTTCTAATCAAAGGTAGAAACAATATGTCAACAATCTCAAATAGTGTATTTTCAGGGATAGAAACATTATGTCAAATAACTCCACAAACATATCATTCATATGTGCTCATATATATGCAAGAAAACCACCATCTTTTAAGGATATCAAAGATCACATTTATGGAAACAATAATATGCTCATATAGATGTATCATTCATATATGGAAACAATATGCTTATATAGATAACATATCATTCATATATGCTTCATAGGCATATCATTCATATGTGGAAACAATATGCTCATATAGATGTATCATTCATATATGGAAACAATATGCTCATATAGATGACATATCATTCATGTATGATCCACACATATATCGTTCATATATGCTTATTTATTTTGTATTACTTGGTTTATCATAGGTAAACTAGTTACATAAGTAGTACAAGAATTTCTCGTTAACTGTAAAATGTTAAGGGAATTGACCTATAGTAATCTTTGTTTGATCCCTAAAATTCCAAATCTAAGTAACATAAGGGATCTTAGACCTATCTCAAGTAGGGGGATCCATTATCCCACTACCTGTTCGCACTTCAATTGAAATTTTCTCCAGGATGGTCCAACATAGAATAGAACATATCAGTGGATCCAAACTCATAAAAGTTATTAACTGATGCCTTAAGATTCTTCTCAGAATTGTCAGGCTTAAGGATCAGTAATCAAAAGAGCAAGATCTACATTTTTTCTACTATGAAAAATCCTAGTAGTTTGATTTTTATCACTATATTACAATTGCATAAAATCCCTTTGAAATACCTTAGGTTTCCAATTACCACCAGAAAGCCTAAGTTTGAGGACTGCATCCCTCTACTAAAAATGTTTGAAAGCAAAATCAATGTTATCTCTAGAAGTTATCTACACCAGTTACTCACTACATTACCTCTCAACCAAGGTTAAATAAGTGATAAATGCAGGGAATTAGTAATGCAACTTTAAAGGATCTGACATACTGATGAACTACTTCCCTAGTTATTATACCAACTCAAATAATAAGGATAAGAGTTATGTGGCTACCTAATTGTAAAGGCATCTTCGGTAACTCCTCATGCTTAAAGGTTATCAGGCCTCACTCTTCAAATATAAGGGGTATGATATAATTTGGGTTTTGGATAAAACTCTAATGCCTAAAAGCCTCATTCATAATATGGCTAGTAACTATGGGCAAATCCAAAACCAAGGACAGAATCATAGGCTTGAATAATACCCAATGCAGTTTGTACTTCTCTAAGGCTTAAACTATCTCAGATCTTTACTTCCAATGCCAATACACTAGCACAATTTGGTATAAAATCGAATAACTTCTTAATCATCTCACATTCACATTCCATGCTGACACTAATCATCGAATTCAACTTCCATGATTAGACCAATCACAGGCATTCACAAATTCAACTTCCCATTCACCTTCAAAATCAAATTGAACACATAACAAATGAGGATATGAAGAAGTGAAAATAAAAACATTTCACTCCATATCATTATCTCAGAGTTACACTCAAATGGAACAAATGATGAAGATACAACAAATTTTACTTTTGATTCACAATGATGTTGGTGTTGATCCTCATTTCTTAGGAGCTGTAGGACAATCATTCTAAATGACTTACCGACCCTCCTACATTGTTTTTCACAGAAGAAAAGACGAATAATGATATAGATTAGGTATTGAACTTGACAAAATTTGGGATTTAAGAGGAACACATATTAGGGATTGAAGTTAACAGGCTAGGAATTGTATGATTGAAGAAGATAGGAGATTTGACATATTAGGGATATTTGTAAGAAGAGGGATGCAACGTGTGAAATTTTGTTCAAAATGATGCGTCTCCAGGTCTGCTACATTTAACTTCAAAGCTAAGTGAGTAAGGATGTGTTTAACAACAAAACGTAGTATCTCCCCCTCTTCAAAAGTCAATCCCACCTCCAGTTAAATACATAAACACCCTAGTGGGACCCACCTCTAGATAACAATATCTAAGTCAATTTTTGGTGGGCCCCACACCAAAAATTCAAGAAACAAGTTCGACATCATAAATTTTTGGGCCTCGTTAACAGATGACTAACAGTGCCCTAATACTGTTAATGATCAGGGTTCAATCTGAACATTTTCTAAACGTTAGGGTTTATTTTGAATGTTTTACAAATATTAAAGTTCAATTTGAATATCGTAAAATGTTAGAGTCTATTTTGTACACCAATGTAAACATTAGTGTCTATTTAGCCCTTTTGGCCTTATCAATATTGATTATGTTCCATAGGTCGTGTACTTACAAAAAGGCTTTCATTTTAACCATCCAAATTTAATAGTTTTCACCTGAAAATTAAGGACATATTGACATAGAAAAACTAGTAAATGTACAGGATTTGTTTTTATAATTTAAGAAAAAAATCTTTTTAAGAGGTAATAGTTCGCCACTATATTTTTTGTTCAAGCCTCTTAAATTAATAAGATTTTGATATCTCGTTAAGTAAGGTAACACATAAGAAA
>JANQBM010000220.1:11073362-11084713 GCA_025594535.1 Erythroxylum domingense | reverse complement strand
TCTTACACCAAGTATTCTTTCAGCTATCTTAGCCTCTCCAGGCTCTTAGCCTTTTCTTTCTCTCTCTAGAAAGATATTGTGAGTTATTGTTACAGTAGTTTAGCTCTCCAATATCGCACTACAGAATTTTTCTTTTCTAAGTATACACTTGAACACTCAACAGTTGTAGAATCAAAGGTTTCTTGAAAAGTGATTTAATCTTCGACTACGACTATTATTTATAGTCTAAGTCTCCAACTGCTTCTTTAAATCTTGATAACTACTTCTTGAGTCTTGATAACGACTTCATGATTCTTGATAACCGCTATTTAGTTGAGTTCTGTAACTAACTCTAACTCACTAACTGCTCGACGTTCTAGCGTATCTTCTGCTTTGTATTGTCTGTGTTTTCTTCTGTGTCTTTACTTCTTCTGAATTTTTACTTCTTCTGTGCTTTGTTTCTTCTGTATTTCGCTTCTTCTGTATCTTTACTTCTTCTGTGCTTTGCTTCTTCTGTATTTCTACTTCTTTTGTGTTTTGCTTCTTCTGTGTTTTGTTTCTTCTGTGTTTCTACTTATTATGTGCTTTGTTTCTTCTGCACTTTTACTTCTTCTGTATGTTTGCACTTCTTTTGTGTCTTTACTTCTTCTATGCTTGGTTTCTTCTGTGTTTCGCTTCTTATGTATCTTTGCGCTTCTTCTGTCTTTTCTACTTCTTCTATCTTCTGTTTTCTTCTGTCTTTTCTACTTCTTTTATATATTTCTTCTGTCCACTTAACACACTCATCATACTAGTTCATTTATTTCTAACATTATTATTATTTGATTGTCATCAAAATTAATTATTGTAAAGTCCTCCTAACTTAACATTAACAGGTCAAGAAATGTAGAATTTAGAGGTTTTAGGGTTAAAGCAGTGATACCCTTTATACTTGGAGCAGTAGCTAAGGAAAATACATAGAGTAGACTGAGATGTGAGTTTGTATATATAAGTGGATCTTAAAAAGGTAAAATAAGTGCATCCAAAAACTCGTAGATGAGAGAGATTAGGTGGGATATAGAGGAGTGTTTCATAAGGAGATTTGTAATGAATGACTAGAGTAGTTAATAAGTTGATGAGATAGATATTAGTTGAAAATGATTCAAAATAAAAAACCTTATGAAGAAAAACATGGAGAAAAGGAGTAAGGCGTGTTTCAGTAATGTGACGAATTTTTCATTTAGCAAGACCATTTTGTGGAGTATAAGGGCAAGAAATATGGTAAGTTATGCCATTAGAGTTCAAGTAGTGGGCAAAGGTACCTTCATTGAGTTTAGGAGCTACATCGTATTAAAAAGTTTTAATAATGGTGGAGAAAAGATTATTAGTGGTGGTTTTGAAGGTTTGAAAGGTGGATAAAGCATAAGCATTGTGAATTAAGGGAAAAATCCATATATAGCGACTAAAATATTCAACAAAAATGATAAAGTAACAATAACTAGATAACGAATAGTAGGAGGAGGGTCCTTAAATATCATAAAGACTTAATGGAAGTATAAGAGGATGATGAAAATGAAAGACCAACACTTTTACTTTAAAGACATAAGTTATAAGGATGTATGACATTAGTCACAAAAGATAAAGAACTAGACATCGTAAAAAGTGTAGATTAACACGAATGACAAAGTCATTAATGCCAAAGATTGAGCAACACCAGATTTACTTTAAATGTAACTAAATTTTTAGAGTGCAAAGGAATCTTTATAAGATAGAGATTATTATGGATGAAAATCGGTTGAAGTGGTATATCGGTTTGTAGGTCCTTCACAATATAACCAAAGGGACTAAACTCAATAAGATATAAGTTATCATTAACAAATTTGGTAACAAACAAAATGTTAATAGTAAGATTCAAAAAGACTAAAACATTATTGAGATGAAGAGGATGAATAAAAGTAGATAACGTAAAAACACCAGTAGAAGAAATAGGAAGGGTTTGCCCATTACCAATAATCACTTATTTTGAACCTTTATACGAAGTTACAGATTGCACAATATGAGGATCAAGTGTCATGTAAGCAGTGGCCTCAGTATTACGTAACCATTAAGTAATTTCATTGGTACTGTAATGTTAAGTGTCATTGTAATTATGAATATTCATAGTTGAGAAGGCATAAGTGAGGGAATTGGAATTATAAGGAGGTCCAATGAAGCAATTTTTGGATTCAGAATATCAAAAACGATAAGGAACGACAATATGCCCCCATTTACAATAATTTGAAATTGAGGAGATGGTCAATTATTATTATTTTTGGGTTGGTAAAATTGATTTGGTTATAAGTATGCGTTCTAGAATTGGTCTATATGTGTTAGTGGGTGGAGTGGAATTGGGTTAGTAATTTTGGTGAGGAAACAAGTTATTAGGTACTAGGTTTTTAGGTCTATTGGATTGTCTAATCTATGGATGGTCTTAAGTGGATCCATAGGCATTAGGGTCTTGTGGTGGTGATGTTGTCAATGTCTAAAGCAGCTGCACCCCCATGGGAGTTTCTACTACCTTTATTGCTAGAGTAAGAAGTAAAAGGGGTTGTCTCTGATGTATGCAGTGAGTGATACCAAGTAGCCTTTGTTTGTGAATGAGAAGGTGAGTTTTGAGATTAGAGAATGTAATGAGGGAGTCTCGATGTTCAACTGTTGTGACAAAGGTGTTAAGATATTTTCCTTGGTGGACAACAATTAATTGCATTTTATTAGTTTTTAAGTAACTTATCAGTTAAGTTATGTAATTTGATCTGGATAAAGATAATAAAGTAACCTAATAAAGGATCTAGGTTAATGGGCTAAAGTTTAGGAGAAAAATAAACCCTGGTCAGTGTAGACCGAACCTATATTAGGCCTGTGATGGGAAGGTTGATAAAGTTATATAAAAAGGTTAAGGTCTCCTATAGTTGCTCATGTCATTTGTAAACTTAAAGTTACTTTGACACATTTAGAGGTTCACGTTTTGAAAAAATTATAGAAAGACATTAACTACGTCCCAGTGAGTAGATCTCGTAAAGGTGTCGGTGGATTCACACTCGTTTCGACTTTGAAAAGATCTTTCGAAAGTTATAAAACCAAAATCAAATATTTTTTGCATTTTTTGTTATTTCCCTTTCACGTTCAATCTAGGACATATAACTAAGGCTCATGTTATGTGTTACACGTAGTATCAAAGCGGTTACATGATTGGGTGGTTAAAAACAAAGAATTTTTGGTTTTTCTCCATAAGGATTTCAAAGAATAAAGTTCCGTTTTTCTATTTTTTGTTGTGTATTAATGCTTGAATGTATGGTAAATGTGGTTAGCGTTAAAAACGGGTTGAAAATGAGTCTAGGAGAGAGAAAATTGGCCTAAAAATTGCTTGAATTATCATAAGTGTTAGAAAATGTAGGGTGCCCGATGCATGCACAGTGAATGTGGGTAGACAATCTGGTGGGCGCGTGAACCACACTCACCAAATGGATGGACAACAAGCACACGCAGGTGACGATATGTGTCTAACACGTGTGAAACACACACCAGACTGATAGGCGTGTCTACGTGTATGAAGCATGCACCAATAGTGGTCTGAGTGGCATATGCACTCGCTGTCCAACCACATGCACCCCTATCGTCATGCTGATGTCAGCGTTGACGCTACAACATGACGTCAGCCACAAAAAAATGAAAATTTTTAGAATTTTCATAAAGATGCCCTGAGTTATTTTGAGTCATTTTTTGGATCTAGGAAATTCATAAAGTTTTTAATTTTTTTGGACGTATTACATTGGTAATTTTGCTTCAGAAAAAGGGAATAAGGCATTTTAAAACTAGTTTTGAGTGAATTTTTGTGCTATGAACTTGACATAAGGGAGATACTTGAGGTTTTCATGTCTCATGTGGTAGGTTTAGTGTTTAGTAGTGCGCAATAGTCGCTCTAATTGAGATTTTTCCCTATAAAAGTTTCAAATAAAGTTTAAATATAATGTTTTCAGTACTAGTATGTGATAATGATAATGTGCATATGAGTTTTGCATTTATTGATGGTATATTGTTACATACCATATGCCTATGCAGAATGTGAGGATAACATAAAGATGTATCCATTGTATTTGTGAATCTTTTAGGTATTGATGAGAATGTAGCTACCAAAGTGCCATTTCGAGTCAGCATTTTGAATTTGTTTTACTTGTATGTTGGGGGATGTCTTTAGGCTTATGTTTGGTTATTATACCCAAAGGTGTTGGCCTTAAATAGGCTTTTAAAATGACATAAAAACATTAGATAGAGAAAAATCATTACCTAAATGATCTATTCACCCAAAGGTGATATTGTCATGAGAGTTTATGGTTTGTACTTTGATCACCCTTTGATTATATTGTCCTAATCTTCTTAATAGTATATGAGCAGCTTACATAAGTGCCACATCACACAAGACTTCATCCTTATACCTCATAATAAAGAATGAAAACAAAACTTATTTATTTACTTTGATCTCCCCCATATTTATTAAGCTACTAAAGTTTGTATTATTTCAGATAATTTATAATGGACAACCGTAATTTTTTTATAAGAGTAGTACTAGTTAATTTAATACTACTTCTTCCTTTTAATCATACTATATACTTTGTTATAAATGTGATATCTTATATTGAAGATGTTTTGCCTTTGTTGTTTTAACTCATCCTCTTTGATGTAAAGACTTAATGTTCTCCTAAAAATAAGCACATAGCCCTACAACTACAACAACAACCAATCAACCAACTTGTGAAAGTCCCATTGATATGTGGGATTTAGGGAGGTATAGTAATACACAACCTTACCCTTAACTGGTAGAAAGTTTGTTTCCAATAAACTCACATGAATATATATGTGTGTGTATATACATATATGTGTGTGTGTGTGTGTGTGTGCATATATATATATATATATATATAAAATAAAAATAAAAAAAATAAAAAAATAAAAATAAGTAGTACAATAAATAATAAAATAAGGAAAAGAGTAAAAGTAAAAGATAAAACAAGCAAATAAATACACCAACAAGAAAGAAGACAAGTTAATAAATAAATCAAACAAATCATTATAAGCAAAAATTAGGCTTAGTAAGGAAATGTTTAAGCTAACTAACTAAGAGGGAAGTACTACATATTAAATATTAATGCTAAATATAAGACATAAGACTCTAAAAAATGAATAAAAGACTTTTGAGAATGAGAAGGACCTTATTATGTGAGATCTTTTATCTATATCCTATTACACTAAAGTTTTCTATTGAGGGTCATGTCCTCAGTAAGTTCAAGCGGAGCCATATAATTCTTGATCACCTCTTCCCAGTTCTTCTTAGGCCTTCCTTTTTTCCTGTTATAGTATCTAAGTAAAATTTCTCACATGTTCTCACTGGAGCATTAGGGTGTCTCCTTTTAACATGTCTAAACCACCTAAGTCCCTCTCTTAATTTTCTATTAATATTAGCCACCTTTAATTTATCTCTTATCATTACATTCCTAATCTTATCTCTTTTAGTAAGGTTGCACATCTAACGAAGCATCCTCATCTTTGTCGCCATTAGCTTATGACTATGCACCTATTTGATGAGCCAACACTCAACCCATAGAGCATGGCCGCCTAATCGCTAAATAATAGAATTTACTTTTGAGCTTGAGTGGTATCTTCTTATCTCATAAAAATCCTTATGCACTTCTTTATTTAAGTCACTCTGATCTGATGTGGTGAACTATGTTATCATCAATCTCTTCACTGTCTTGGATGATAGATCTAGATACTTAAAACACTCTTTTTGTGGTATAACTTTTAAACCAATATTTATCTCCACATCAAAAGCCACTTTATGGCTCGAAAAGTTACACTCTAAGTGGTCGATCTTATTTTTGCTTATTTTAAAGTCCTTTGACTTTAACGTATCCCTCTAAAATTATAGCTTGAAATTGACACCGTATTTTGTCTCGTTTATTAAAACAACGTCATCAACAAACAACATATACTAATTATGGTATAACATCATTTTCCTCTAAATCACTCTCATTCACCACCTCACCATCTCACTTATGGTAATAACCCTCTTATTTGTGTATTGTGAGACAATATATCATGTTCTAAAATAACAAAAATACTTAATATCTCTATTTCAAGAGGGTGAAAATCAATCTTACCTTTGCCTTTATTGTAAACATCCTTTTTAGGCTTAGGCACCTCTATTTTTGCATTATAAGGACTCATATTATCCTTTTTCTAGTTAAGCCTATAAGAGTTACTAATATATGGGGGTACTTTAATATCCTTTTTATGTCTGAATTGCCTTTATATCTTCATTTTTATATACACCATCTCTTCCAACTTCACATAGTGCTATAACTACAATGTATTGACTATATCTCTATTTAACCCATTCAAGAACATAGTCATAATTGCTTCTCTCCTTGTGGACATTGGCTTAGATAATGACTACTTAAATATTTTTATAATATTCTTCTACACTCTTTGATCCTTGAGTAAGATTTTACATCTTATGATACAGATCCTTATAATAATGGATTAGCATAAATCTCTTCCTCATAATATCCTTTAATTTATTTTAAATCTTAATAGGTCACTCACAATTTTTTCTTTTATTATTAACTAAATGATCCCATAAAATGATGGCATAATCAGTAAAATTTGTTACCACCAGCTTTAACTTACTCTCTTTATAGTAATTTGGTAATTAAAGATTAATTATATCTTTGCCTTTCGCTCCAAATAAGCTTTATGATCATTCATATCTTTAAATTAAGGTATGGCCAATCAGGATATTGCCAACATTGTCATCTACTCCCTGTCAAACTCTAAGCTCCCTCCTTTTCTCCTAATCATGCCTAACTCCTTTTTTAGGTCTAAATATATCTTCTTTAACATCACTTTTAAAATTATAAACAATTAATTCATCATTCTACTTATCGTTATCATTAGAGGGGTTGAATTATTATTGTTATACCTTCCCTTGTTATAAACTCAAGATTGTCATATCTTTTGCAATTCAACAATCTATTGTGATTGCTTATCTAACATAATCCTCACCTCAACATACATCACATTCATCCTTTCAAGCTATTGTTGTATTATCTCCATAAAGTATGAATTATCTTTCTTCTCATTTTATGATGATATAGCTTTAGAATATGAATTTTAGAAGCTACAAGAAAAGTTAGCATAGGCAATATTCTCACTTACTCCTTTATGTGAATATTATCAAAGATGACAAACCACTTGTGCTTCACTCTTTGCTTGGCTTTTCTCGATACTAATCTCACAGTTTCTTACCTTTTTTCACAAATGCTTTAAAGAACTAAATAAACTCAAACAATAATTTAAACATGTAAAACTCTAAAAAAGAGAATGAAGAACTATTAGTTAAGAGGAGACCATAACTCATTAATTAAGTAAAGCTATGAAAATTGACTAAAACAACAAAGGGTTGGCAAGATTTTCAAAATGTATTTAGAATGATTTCTTAAGCTACTATTCTTGCACCAATTTTTTCTTTTTTTTATCTTTCTTTTTTTCTTTTCTTTTCTTTTCACTTCCTTTTCTTTTCTTTTTCTTTAATAAATAATAACACAAAAATAGAATTTTATAACAATCTTGATAAAAAAAGGTGTAAAGCAAGGAATTAAATAAAGAGAATCCCTAACACAAGAAGACATATCGACAAACGTATAAGAAAAGATGATGACAAAATTTTATTTTTGATTAAAACTTTAGAAATAAGAATATGATGTAAAGACGAAAGAACTCATAAAGAATATAATTTTTTTTAACAAAGGAATAGAATAATTTCTAGACAATATGAAAATGAAAGGATACTACATCTGATTTAGAGTTAAGTTTTGGTACTAACTATAGTGAACACACTTAAGATTAAAATCATAGAAAACCTACGAAAAATTTTGAACCAAATCTATAAGAGCTAACTTATATGCCAAGAGGATTGACCCATTAATTATAAGGATTAAGAACCAAATTCATTAAGTAATTTAATTCCATAAAGAAAGAATTTTTTGATAAGATTGAAGTTTAATGAAGAATAGGAAAAAAATACTGCTGACTCTTAATAAATAAAGATCTAAAAAAACTCTATAATTGAAAAGAAATATCCCTTAAATACTTAAATATAAATTAGAATTTTGAGTGGACACGACTTGAGATATGGTTATTTTTCAGATCATATTACTTGCAAAACTTTTAATGCTAGTTGATAGGTCTAGAACACATTCATGGCTAAGATCATGAATTCTTTTGTAGCTTTTATAAAGTTAGACATGATCTAAAATATATCCATGTTAGAGATTTTAGATCTTTCTATGACGTTATAAAGATAAACACAGGTTCTAACATCTCCGAATTGGCCCAAAACTTAATTTTTCATAAAATTATATGAGGTAGTACATGATCATATTAGAGGTCATGTCTACATCCAAGACTTTTCAACTTATTTCAAATTAATTTAATCAATTATTGATTTTCTTGTATGTCTAAACCTTCTAAATTGGTTATTAAAGTTCTTTTTTAAATTTAATCAAAATGTATATCTTAAATTAATCCATTCAAAACTTTTTCAACCTATTATAACTAGTCTATTAAATAATTAGTTGATCCTTTAAACACTACAACAAATATCACTTCTAGCTATGTATATCTTAAATCAATTCATTCAAAAAAATTCAAACTATTATAACTAGCCCATTAAACAATTAATTAATCCTTTTAAATGCTACAACAAATATCACTTCTGGCTACTTTTTTTTTAAGATTTAAATTTTGTGGCTAAAAGTAACTCTTTGGCTATGAAATTTAAAAATAATGGCTAAAAGTAACTTTTCGACTACAAAATTTGAAAATCATAGCCTATTGAAATAATACCTTAAAATTTTTTATCTTCATGGGTTTTTAAAGACTAATAGCTATGTTTGATTAACTATAATTTTATTTTAGTAGCTAATAATTTTAGTTATGCTTTCACTATGAACAAATTTTTCGTAGCTAAAACTCAAATTTATTTTGGCTAAAAGTGACTCTTTGGTAAAAAAATTTAAAATTGTAGCTAAGAGTAACTTTTTGGTTACTAAATTTGGAAATCGTAGCCTATTCAAAAAGGATCTTAAAAGTTTTTTATCTTCATAGGTTTTTAAAGACTAGTAGCTACCATTTTATCTTCGTAGCTAATAATTTTTAGCTACGCTTTTCACTGTGAACAAAGTTTTGTAGCAAAAGTTTTTTAGCAACGAATAATTTTCATAGCTAAAACTTAACTCTATTTCAACTAAAAGTGATTCTTTGGCTACAAAATTTAAACATCATAGTTAAAAGTAACCTTTTGGCTACAAAATTTGGAAATCATCTCTTATTAAAACAGTATCTTAAAAAATTTTATTTTAGCAAGTTTGTTAAGGTTATTAGCTACGTTCGTTTAACTACAATTTTATTTTCTTAGCTAAGAAAATAAATTTTCACTATGAAATTTTTTTTTGTAGCTATAAGTTTTTAGCAATGAAATAATTTTTGTAGCTAAAATTCAAATATATTCTAGCTATCAGCTACGATTTTCGAAATTTGTAGGGAAAAACTTTTAACGATGAAAATATTGTCGTAGATAAAATAAAATATATTCCAATTGATATAGTGGAAAATTTTAGCTACAAATAAATTTTGGTAGTTAAAAATCAAATTTCTAGCTATTAACTATATTTTCTAGTTTTTGTATGTAAAAGCATTTGGTTATGAATATGTTTTTGAAGCCAAAAAGAAGACGTCATTTTCTCAACTTAAACGACATCATTTTCTAAGACTTATAACCTTGAAGATAGATTTCTCCTATCTTCGTCTTCTTCTTTTGTTTTCTATTTTTGTTGATGTGCGTGTTCCTCCTCTTGTTGTTATGGCTACTTGTTATTGTATGTGTGGTTACTTGTTGTTGTGTGCTTGTTCCTCACATTCTATCTTTTTCATGCAAGCTAGCTTTTCTTTTATTTTTTATCTTCTTCATTGAATTAGATTTTGTGAAGAAGGTTAAGTGAGAGCCAAAAGAACTAACATTCATGGGGGCATTGATAACACCCAAATTAAGGCCCACATTCCCAAAGCACTTAATAATTAAAGCTTGAAACCCTTTATAATTATAATGCTACACCTTCTATCATTTCATTAAAAATCCCAAATCTAGACAAGTAGGAGCGACCTAATTAGTTTCAACTCCTTACTTAAGGCTCTCATTTGTAGAAGATCTTGAGTTCGATCACCATAAAGGAGGGGAGAGGGGAAATTTTCCCTGTTGATGATCCTTTAGCCCCCTGGGCATGGTCCTTGGTCGGATCAATTGCGGACGTCTCACTTCCAGGGGCAGTGTGGGAGTTGGAACTACTAGGGAACCTGGGGCTGATGGGAACATGATGCTGAGTAAGGCCAGTGATCAATCAACAATTGACCAATCAGTATGTGACGATTCCTTATATGCAGAAGTGTATAGGCTAAGTAGGAATCTGAGGAACCTTGAGGTTCCAGATTTACCTTCTTTAGGGCTCTTGGGGTGGCATCTTAGGGGCTTAGGATTAGTCCAGTGAAGCTGGGATACCTAATGTATATCCAAAAAAAATTCCAAATCTAGCCTATCACTCTCTATCTAGCTCTCTTGCTCTTTCAATCTCCATACTTCAATTTTTTAAAGGTTTTATATTGAATTTCTACTTGTTTGATTCAATTCGATTCCAATGAGTCAAAGATGTTTTTGAGACCCAGCACTAAGATGGAGGTCCAGAGGAACAGACTTAAAGTGGCAGTGGATGCCACTTTGATTTCAACTGTTATTTCTAAAACTCATGTTGGTGATATAGTTTAAGGTCTTTTATTGACCTATAACTCTTGTTAATACAACATGTTTTGTTGACTTGTATCCTTCATTTTGCAAGGGAATCTCAACCTAACTACCCATTCTTGTTTTTCTATATTATTTCTCAAGATTTTTCTTTTCTTATTAGCCTCATTCTAATATGTGCTCCAAACCTACTCTTGATGTAAGGAATATAATGCTTGAAGGTATATGTTTCCATTTCAATAATATGGATTTCAATTTGTTCCTTTGACTATGTTCTAGTTTATATGTAAGAAAACAACTCTCTACATCTAATTATTTCGTTTTTTGAAACTGTAAAATGATTATACTTCTAAAATTATCAGAAGAGATGGATATTGTTAGACCTTGAAATTTTTTTATTTTTATTATTTCAATAAATATGATTTGAATGGATTCTGGTATTGTTAGATGAATTATTTATGGATTGATGGAATTAAAGTGTTGATGTTGTAAGATACATAAGGGT